>LPNX010002196.1:21114-35553 GCA_001517045.1 Pseudotsuga menziesii | reverse complement strand
ACACCATTAATTTCGACTAGTAGTAGAAGGGTTAGGAAATTTAGGGCTTAGAGAATGAGTATGATAAGTTAGTGGGCTAATAAGAGTACATTGACTTTTTCCCCCTAAGGAAAATTGACCGTTGTAAAAATCCAAAAAAAATCTAAACTTGATAGTGCCGTCGCTATAGCGACGGATCTCCGTGGATATAGCGACGGATGGGATTTGAGACATCGATATAGCGACGGATAAGATGGAATCGTCGATATAGCGACGGATGGTTTTTACTAGTTCCGATTTAACACCTAAATGTATGAAACGTGGAAAACATCCGTGGAAAAATCCGCGCTTTTGTATTAGTGTCCTTACTTCATAGGCGTATCATTTGTACCACCTTGCCCTTCCATAGAGCATTTCCAGCAGCCAATTGATCATGACTACCTTCTTCATGCACTTACTATCATGCATCCATAATAGCTCTTGAAATGGTTCCAAAATTATCATCAACTCATCATTTCAGCCATTGGTTACTCATAATGGCACATGCACTATCTCGATGCTTTCATGCAATGCATCACAACATTTGCATCCATACCTATGTATGCATATCTACAACATTTACTCATACCTTTCATATGCATCTATTCAATGCATAACTACAAGATTTATAAAATCTTTTAATGCATATCCACTCAATGCTACCTTGCATTGATTTAGGAATACTATACATTCAAACATACCATGCATGGGCTAACCATGACTACTTCATATAGGATGCATTACCATAATCAATATCATTAGTACTTACTTTCTTTGGACTACTAAGCTCATAACAACATATACATGCATGATACATTTCTGTATGAATGTAGTATAAATTTCAAATACCCACATGGTATGAGACCTCTTTCTTTTACCACTCCATGCAATTGTCATAATTAAACTCTTACCTTAATGGGTCCTACTTACACCCTTGACATTACCAGTTTGGTTGGTCTCTTACAGGAGATTGCAGAATTTGCTCGCCAACTTTTGATCCTGGACTTGTTGCCTTATCCCTTTCTCCATAGGGTTGCTGGTCACATTCATCAGCATTAGCAACATATTTATCCATGTCCATGTTGTCGTTGGTTTTCCCACTAATTCCAACACCAATGCAATAATTACCATTAGTGGTTCATTATACATGTATAATTCTCACTACTCTTACCAACATGTAATATCCTATGCATGCAAGGCATATCTTCATACATTTCATGTATGAAACTTATAAATGTAATTATAATTAGCAAGACAAGGTTTAAGTAATTTTCCCTTTTCAAATCCCTCATCTTTGCATGGAACTCCTCTTCCACACAACATCTGGTTTGTCCATACTAACAGCCACTAGTACTTTGCAGCACTACATTCGAGCTCTGGGGATTCTCCCTTGTTCCCTGCTGGATAAGCTTTCCAATTCCTATCCACATGCCTTATTCTGACCTCGGGTGTGAAAACCACACCACTTCTATCATGATGATTTTCATCAAATTTAGGCAAAACACACAACTGTATTTTGGTCTGAATTGCCAACTTCAGCCACCTAGAATTCTTCTTCCTTTTCAACCCTAGAACTGCTGAAAAATCCACTAAAAAATAGTTGGAATTTGTTGAGAAATCCACTTTCAATAACCCAATTTTATTTCTCAGATTGGGTCTCATCCCATCTAAAACTCCGATGTTTCGGTGATTTAAACATCAACTTCCTTCCGGTGCTCATCAGTGGCCCTAACAACTAACATTTTTCGTTGTATCAACGACTCCAACAACTAAGGTTTTCCGCAGTATCGGAAGCTCCAACAACTACAGTTTTCCACCGTATCAGGTCCTTAGTTGTGTCGGCTTCTGGTCTTTATCATTTATTGGCGATACCGAGGACTACTGCATATCAACAATCAGAAACACTAATCATTGGGCAGCTAGCTTTCTAGGTAGCTGCAATGGGGACAATCAAACTCACTAGGGTTTCCGTGGTCATAACCCTGTTAGTGGTCATAACTATGTGTTGGTGATCCTAAACTGAATGGGTCCACTGTGTCGGTGACCCAAACCACTAAAATTTTCTGACCTTGCAGTGATCCAAACAGTAAATTTCCTTCGATGTGTCGGCAATCGGAAATTTTACCCACTACGGTATCTCCGAGGAGATTGATTCTATACATTGTGTCAGTAGTCAGATGCACTATTCATTGGGTGAACAGTCCCTTAGGTGGCTGCAATGGCAGGCAGCAAACTCCCTGTGTGTTCCTCATCCATAACCCTATCGACGGTCGGAGCAACTAGCAACTGCGGCGTCAGACGACTAGTCCCATAGACATATGCAACTGTGGGTGGAAATCCCACTGTGGGTTCTGCGGACACTCGTCGGCTATTGGATCCACTAACCATTGGGTAAAGAGTGCCTTAGGCTTCCACAACAGCAGATGCACAAATAGTTATATTTTTTCAATGTTCATCGACTGTTTCATCCAATAAACTTTTCTGACGCTTTTTGCACTTAGAGAAATTTCGGATTTTTTTTTCTTCCTTATTCTCCTCCGCATCGAAGCTTTCATCCCCTATATTTCGTTGATGTTGATGGCCTTGATCATGGTTTTGTTTGACTAAATGATCTGTAATTTTGGTGATGCCATCATCTAAATATCGTCGATCCCTTCGACTGATCTTCGTCAATCACCGATGGTCGAAATAATTAGAAATTTTTTCAAAATTTCCTCATTAATCTTCTTTCCGCTGCCGCTATCGGTGGCCTCACCAACTAACTTCCTGTCCTTTCTGCCGATGTTTTAGTGCTTACATCTTCTAATTTTCACTAATCAATCCACTAATCTCCACCGTCATTTCGGCGATCTCCTCAACTAAGTTTCTCCGATGCGTTCAGCATTTACAAAAAATTCGGTGAAAACGACTTCAGGAGCTCGCCACTGTGTCGGCTATTTCCTTAACTATTTTTTGACATTGCGGCTACGCCATCAACTAATTGTCAGTGATGTCAAAAACTATCCTTTTCTGATCGCCAATGAACCCGTTCCTTAGAAATTTTTTCAGAAATTTTCCGCTCCATCAGCGGTCGGGTGCTCTGTGCATCGGGTGGCTAGTCGTCTTGTTTTCCGCAACGGCGGCAAATGGTCCTTCTATTTCTTCTGTGGCCACAAGCCTATCGATAGTCGAAACCTCTAGTGACTACAACATCGGCAGTCGGGGGGCTTCTACCCATCAGAAGGTTAGTCCTCTAACCAACTGCAACAGAGGACGCAAAATCAACTAAGCATCAGCGATGCGATCAACTAATCATCGCGGATCCGTCTAATTAATTTTGCCGCTGCCGGGGTCTGCATTGGAGGTCCATATGGCTAAGTTTTTTGATGTGCCAATGGCCAAGCACTTAGAAAATTTTCTGCAACCAAGGCTATTTGTCTCTTGTCAGGTGACCTTCAAACTAGCTCTTCCACTGCATCGAAAGAACTTCTCACTAAGTTTTCCGATGAGCCGACAGGCCTGTCACTAAGAATTTTCTTTTTTGAAATTTCCCAGTTTCTTCTGGGAAGTAGGAACCCTACCTCTATCAACTATTTCTCATGGCCCACTAAGGCCCAAATGCTACAACATAGCTCTGTCACTGCATCTTCATGGCCCATTCAGGCCCATGCTACAACCTTTTCTCTGATGCCATACTGTAACGTCCCCGACCCTTCGACCGACGAAGAGAACGCTACTAAACCATCAAACAGACCGGGAAACTAGCCCCATGAACATGAACAAACATAAAATGCTTAAAAATTCAAAAATACTAAGATGCATAATCATACATAGATTCAGCGGAATCAAAACAACATTCATTCATACACATGTTCATCATAGTTCATTAACAGTAAACATAATTACAGGTAAGAAATAGCCAAGGATACTTATCTCATAAGAACTTGTCCCACAACTAGATACGTCGTTGTAACGTTCCACCCAAACATAGGCCAACGTGTTCATCAATCTCTCAGCAACACTACCACCCCCGAGCTAGGCATGATTCCCCAAGGAATACGGGACTAAGCAAGCTTACACATAGCTAAGGTACACAAATCATCCAAGCCCACATAGTAGGGTTTCCCAGGCTATCAAGGAGATGGGAGAAGCTAAATTATAAGCTGGTGAGCTCATGGAAGAGCTAAGGATGGCTACACTAGAGCTAGATTTACCCCTAAGACACCCACACACACCCGACACCAGGAATCAGTCCCTTCTCTGCTTCACAGTCCCTCAGGCCCTGACTTCCCTTGCCAGTGCTCTTCCAGGGTTATGGAGAATAAATCCAACCATCTAACTATGTCTGTGTGGCTCCCCAATCATAGGTTTCTCAAGCATACCCAAAATTCAATCCCTCTCCACATAGTCCGAAGACCAACCACTACATACCCACAGTAAAACAAAATCAATTCATAGCTCTGTGAAGGAACACAAGGCAACAGGGTGACAACCCAAAATGGTGGATGTGGCTCAATCCAAACAAGGCGATTCAGATTTGTTCTTGGCCCTAGCGTGACCAAAACAACTTAGAAGAAACCCAAAAAGGTAATTACCCACACACAACAACCCAAAGCCAAGGGAAGAACAATAGCCACACTTTTACCATTGCAGCAACAGGAGAAAACATAACTCACAGCAAATCCCCAAATGGAGGTGAAGGTCCAATTCTTAGCCTGGATAGGGAAACACAGTCCCAACTTGTGCATGAGGTAAAACCGTACTCCCTATGTGAATGGAAAACTTACATAGACCACATTCAGCCAAAAAGTGTGAATGAGACCACAACCCACATAATAGAGGTACTCACAGCAGCCACCGATCAGGGAAAACAATAGCCATGGTTCAACTATGAAATCCTTGGGACATTACACAGTCCATAAACAACCAAAAATATTGGGAAACAATGTTCCTTCCTCAACAATGGATCCATGGCACATTTTCACAGTCGACACGGGACATTACACAGTCCGATATTAGAAACAGGGTCAGACTCTCTACGTGAATCGGAAGGGAAAATGCATCCACAGACCAGCAATTGGTGAGAGAAGGGAGAACAAACCCCCAAAAAAGGAATCATAATCCCTGTTATCCCCACTTTGCATTAGGAAAATGAACAACCCATGATCCGAGAGAGTGGACAGACGGTCAACATCCCAAATGGTGCATGAGAAACCACTCCCAGCCCGTGCGTGACTGGACCAGATGTGGACGCGCATGGGGGAAATATTGCCACCCACCCCTACCCAACATTAACTACCTCAACTAAACATGGGTTTAAGGTTTTACACATGGCTTTTCCCCATGGGTTCCAGGTTTAACAGTCCCCCCTATCCTTAGGAAATCGTGCCCTTTTCATTTAACGTTGCACCGTCGTAGATGGCTGTAGATTTATTTTAATGAGTGTGCATATTTACATGATGCAAAACTATTATGTGCCGAATATCACGATATACCATTGGAAACAATCCCAATTGCTGAAACATAACGCAACCAAATCGATGGTGGGGCATTTTCCTTTAGCTCCACACCACGATTAATTTCAACATATACATCATGTACCTTTAATGCAAATGGAGTCAAATCGGGGTGTTACATTTGGGTTTTACCCAAAGAGAGATCAACCTATTTTCAGCATCCATGAGGATGATGAGTCACCAAATCCTTTGTCAGAAGTAGATGGAGAATATCCATGCACAACTAAAGATCTAACAGTCCAACATCTAGTTGTTGGTAACGTGGAATGTGAAATGACTCCAAATTTATTTGTGGCTGATTTCAAGATAAGTGCAGAAGAGATGGGGCAGATTGATGATGGTGAGATATATTTTGGATTTGATACAAAAGAGAAACACAATTCAGATTTACAGTCACTCCTTGAGCCTCACGAGGGAGCAAAAATTGAGCACATCTCAGTAGGGTGTGAAGCAGAGAAATGGGTGGGTGAACAAGCCATCATAATTCCACCACATAAGGAGGAGAACATAACACATGGTGAGTTAGTAAATTCTGATTTTTATGTCTCATTTTGTAAGTCTGATATGGCAGCCACTTCCAATGAAGAGTTCAGAATGGTTGAGCCCCCTAGTGATGAGGTTCAGAATTTCAGTGTCAAAAATGAATGTAGTATGAAGGATGAAACTTTGAGAGAATATCTTTCTGGTGCACCAAGGATGAATGAGCACTTACGTTGCAGCCCAAATTATGTTGTTAAGGACTTAAAATATGAATATATTGCATAAAAAACATATGGATCATATTTTAAAACCTCGAGTGCACTGCATGAAATTGATCCGGTGATGGAAAATGAATAGGAGGAACATCTACAAGAACCTCATCTTCTTACGTGGCCATTGAAGATGGATGAACAGAAGATCCAAGAGGCCCTGAAAATTCTCCATGACACTCATGCTTTAGTGTCAAAGATGTGTTGGGAAGCTTCTTTAATGGAAGACCAATCTTCCTTTGAAGCCATGGAGAATATCTAGAAAGCAATGCCCACAATCAAAGGCAATTTCTCACAATTGCTTTCAGATAAAAATGACATGTTTGAGCTTGTTGAGTTATTGCGGGAAGCATCATTGCATGATGAAGAAATTATTTGAATATATGAAGAAGAGAACTATAAGCTCAAAGGTTATTTGTTGGCCACCCAAGATTCTTTTAGATACACTCAAAGTTCCCTCTTAGAATCACAAATGAAGATAGAACAATCCAACAAGAGTGGAAAGAATTGACAGAATCCTCAATCTTTCCTAAGAGTCATCCCTTTTGGGTAAATGGCATGGAGGAACCTCATGATTGGGTGGACCATGGGGAGGATTCTATTTGGTATGTGATTAAAGAGTGTGTAGAACAATTTTATGAGAACCAAGCACTTGATTTGTTTCCAAGGAAACTTGAGTTGTTCCTTGAAGACAGACACTCTCCCATGGAAGAGTGGGATGAGAGCACCCAATTTGGTCCAGCCAATAATGAAAAATTTGCAGCCATAAGTATAATTACTGAAGGTTGCAAACATGAAAACAAGGTTCATAGCTCTTTCCCACATGTCCTAGATTCAAAAACACCAACGGGGAATGAACAGTGGGTAAATAAATTTTTCTGGTTTGTGTCGCATGCACAACAGGGGGATCATGATTTGTCCCCTTGGGAGATAGATCCTATTGCAGAAGAGATGGATCATTATAGATCATATAAATAAGCAAGAAATATCTCTGATTCATCCACTGGATGGTTGGATAGAGGAATCACTGAAGAGAAAATATGGAAGGTAAAAATTTTATGTCTTGTTGCAAGAAAATTGTTTTTAATATTGCTGATTTTTCTATGATTTCCAAGCAGCAGAAAAGGCATGTGTGTGTAGCCACTTTTGAAAAGAAGGCATCATATCTACACATACTTTCAATGTGTGGGTCAATTGTCGTATTTTTGCACCCTTGGATCAATGGCAGATATTTGAGCCATTCGATGAAGATTGGAGAACTTGTTGATTTCCATAGAGACATATTTGGAATGAAGACCTTGGGATAGAATTTTTTTTATTTCTGCAATAATTCTTTTGTTGTGACGGACATCATCTTGACATGTGAACAGAAACAAAGAATTATTTTGCAGCTATTATATACCTCCCATACACATGCACATGAGGTGCATTCCAATTTGCATGTACTTGAGGAGCTTGAGGTCAAGCAATATGAAGATCAAGCACTTGCATGGTTCCTAAGAGATTATGAGTTGCCTCTAGAAAAATGTTGTACAATTTTGGAGGAGGCACATGATCACACTGTCACTCAAAAGACTAATGGAGGAATTTGTGGATCCATTATCTTGATTGATGAGCATTGTAGGGATTTGGCTCACAATTCTTCACCCCACACTTCTATTTCAACCACATCATGTGGGGATGAAAATTGGGTGAAAGAATTTTTTCTATTGATGCCACAAGAGGAGCATGATACTTTCACTCTTCCAGTTGAGGTATTGATGGTCAAACCATGTGGTTTGACAAGTGCATTAGTAGTATCTGAATTATTCCCACCTGAATAATTTAGCATGAAATTGTGTCCGTCCATTGATTGGGTGGCTAGACACATGATTGAGATGTGTGCAGTGGAGGGTAAAAATATTGCTTGCATCAATGGAGATACATTGGACACATCAAAGAAATTGTATGAGTAATGGAATGAGCATGTATGGCTGCTATATGATGCTTTCAGTATACATGGAGGGGCATGGGATAACCTTTTGTGTATACTAAAAAAAGTGACGTGATTTCCAGTGCTAGCTTGCACATGGATTTTCATACTTTAGAGAGGCTAAAGATGATTTGGTCCTGCATTAAGGAATTCCATGTCTAGTGGGAGAGTTTAAAAATTGTTCAGTTTGGCATGGGGAGAGATGAGCTCCTAGTATGGTGGTATGATTTTCATAACCTCATTTTCCTCCTCTAAAATGATAAAATTTTGTTGTTTTTATTGATGGGTGTAAGGATGCAAATAAAACCATGGGATCAAGGAATTCTTAGGAATGATAGATTTCAAAAGGTGGCAGAAAAATTTGGGTCCTTGCGGAGGAGGTAGTGGGATCCGAGAATTCTACTCAGTTACTGTAACTGGGTTGGAAATTTTGCTAAAGGAAGTGGCATCGTAAAAATGGCTATGATCAGAGTGGTGTAGCAAAAACATGGTGGAAAAATTTGCAACACTCTGTGGTGCTTCTACTTGAGGACAAGCAGATTTGGGAGAGGAGGACTGTCATGTTCCCTGAAATTGACCATTAAAAGTGTTGACCATGCTAAGTTCCTAGGGGCTCAATTTGTTATTAATTATTCCTCCCAGGATAAATTTTTACTAATAATTCTTCTAAGGCATGTATTTAATTTAATTTCAGTAATTTTATTTATTATGCACAATAATGAGGTGGAATTAAGTCTGCCATGTCAGGAGGGTGCATTGGGGAAATCTAGTCAACTTTCCTTGGTAAAAATAAGAAAGTCCATGACAAAAAAAAGTAAGAGAATAAAAGGAAGTTTTCTAAAAGCAGAAAAGGTAGACAGAGATAAAAGCAAGAAAGTATTTCAAAGTGGAGGGTGCAGTTTCCTCTTATGGAGCTTAGAAAAGCAGGAAAGTGTTTTAAGGAAAGAAAGAGTTTCCTTATGACCCAAGAAAAGAAGAAAGCTGTCATAACTCAAAAGAGACAGCTTTTGACTAAGGGAGGGTGAATTTTATAATTTTGAAGGATGATTTGGAATTAAAAACAATTCCACCTGGTCCTACTTGCCTAATTTCCCAAAGGGGGCACTTTTGTGGCTAGGATTAGGTCACCCATGGGATTGACTTGCTCTCATAGGTCACCATTGGCCTCAAATTACTAAGAAGGTCATCCATAATTCTATAAAAGATAAATTTGAACCCATTTCTTCATTTTGGTTGATGATTTGATTTATGAATTCTTATGTGAGCATTACTTCTGAGTGGTCTACCTCAGACTACTGGGAGATGAGCCCTAGCCTTCCATTCCCCTCTCCCTCCACCCCCTTTTCTTCCATTGCAGGTGTGGAGCACTAGATTGTAGGAATTGAAGGATTTAAAGAGTTATTTTCATCCTCTATCAATTTCAGTTCCATATCCAATAAATCCCTAGCTTCACTTATGCTCACAACCCTTGCTAGTCATGATCCGAGCCTCCTGCCCCTTGTTTTTGGAGCATCCTTGTAATGGTCAGTAAATGATGTAATTTATGTTCTGTAGGTTCATAATATTCAGAAAATTAAATGTATCAGGTCGAAACATCTCTTCCCATAAATATTCTTGTCTTCAGTTTTTCCTAAAAGGCCTGTTTTAGCAATGTATGGGGGAAATTGAATAAAAATGAGTGCTATAAGGAATATGTCAGGTTGGGGAAGCAATTGAAGGGATTTTACATATTAAATGAACTTATATTTACCCCTGTTACAGTTATCATGTTTTACATAAATGCATTTGAGATGATTTAACTGTTTTTTTTAGACCCTAGCTAGATTACTAGCTTTTAATAACTAGTTTTGGTAAAATTGATGTAAAACCATTTTTGTTAACTCAATATGAGCTCTGTAAGTTTATATGGGTCACTAAAAGGCCCACCTTCACATATAAAACTCCAAAACCATTTTTATTTGGGTCTGTACCACCTTTTTGGATCCTCCTCTGCGCAGGGTTTTCATTGGCCAAAACTGTCGTAAAAACCCAAATTCATCCAAAACTTCTAAGAACCTTCCAGAATCTATGAAAAAAGTATAAAATTTTTATTTATGCTATATTAATTCTGGAACAACCCTTTTCAAGTTTCTAGAAGCCCCTGGTTGAAACAAGAAGAACTACTCTCCTTAGTTGCACGGTTTGGCTGCCCATAAGCGTGGTAGTTGGTTTCCGCAGTGCGTATTTTAAAACCTAAATAGAACCAGATATAAATGTGTTAAGGGAGAGGAAATTTAATGTATTACATCTCTTTGTTTTCTTCCCACTGATCACTCTTGTCCTCTGCAAAATATCCCAGAAGAAACCCTTGTTTTTGCCAATCCGAGAAGGCTATGTGTGAACCCCTTAAATTTTAGAATTATTTAATAAAAATTACAGAATTAAAGTGTTCAGGTCTGTACAATAGACTTAGGACATTACAAATTGTCTATTTCCCAATCTATCCCTAGAATCATGAAATATGGGTTTGTGTCATCGACAATATCGATAACTTCAAAATCTGCAAATGTTCGCAACCCATATACGTCAATAGGAACTTGAATTAACCTACCAACCGATAGAACCTTTGCCTAATTTACAAGCCTCAACTAGATAGGGGACCAGTCCAAGCGCAACTTGTTCATTATTTCCCAAGATTTTCGCGTCAAAATATTGACATCCAACCCAATATCTAGGATAATATAATCCATGTCGTAATCTCCTATCTGCACAGTCATTATTAACTCGCAACCAGTTTTGAATTTATTTCTAACATGGTTAAATCTTCTTTCGGGTTGTGATTCTAATGGGGTTTCTTCTATAAGCACTTGTAATTCTGCAACAACATCTTTATCATGGATTAGCGCTAAGAAAATTGAAATAAATGACTTGAGCTTAATAACCTTATTGTAACTTGCTTTCGGAATATCTGTTGAAATCATTTAGGCATCTCCTTGACTTCGCATGAGGTCAAGGTTTGTTGTGTATCTACAAACTCTCGTTGCATGTCCAAAAATACTTGCTTCTATTTTTTAACATCAAACGGTACTTTCTTTTGCACCGCGGGTGGCACCTACAGTTGTCCATGTTGTATATTCTGATCCACTCATGTCACATCACCTCCTCATGTTATGACAACAACACTTGGTTCTCTCAGCTCAACAACAATCATTTGAATATCCAGGTTGGGATTATGTGCAGGGTTAGGAACTCCCACGGTCTGAGCTTTCCATTTTACAATCAACATGGGAAATTATACCACATTATGATCCTGTTATTTGCAATATAAACATGTCTTTATAGGATCAAGCCAATATCTAGCATAATGGCTCTGCTTCCCATAATTATAGCACACGATTTGACGTATTCCTCTGCCAAATCCTCTTGGGTCCTGTCCTCTACCTCTGAAGTTTCCACCCCCCCTAAGCTGAGGGTGTTGTTTCTATGGTAGATATTGATTCTATGGGTATTGAGGCTGATACTGTGGATAATGCACAGGATGGTAGTGCCCTTGCACCTATTCAACCTCAATCTTCTCATCATTCTTCATTAGGTAGGTGTCTACCATCTTCTCCTTCAAGAGATGATATGCTCTACAATATTTCTCATCATGTCCTACTGACTTAAAAAATTTACAATAAATGCTAGTTGGGGTACTTACAATATTCTATAGGTATAGACAGTATTAAGGGAAATGCCCTCTAGTTTGACATATTCTACACCAGGTTAGTCCTTGGGTATTCAACGGATTAGGTGCACCTGATGAGACATAGTTCATGTACGCTGAACAATTATCCCTTTGGTGTCCATTTGTTATACATCTTGTACACAATAAATCCTCCTGGATTTATTTTCCCTTCTTGATATCCTGAAGCTGTATCGTAAGGTTATCCAACTACGACTAAATCTGCATCATCCCTGTGCCACCATCTCTGATCAGCGAGGATTCCAGCTTCATCACTATTTCCATCACTTATGTCTACGACAAAATATTCTATTGCATCAAAGGGCCTCCGATGTGTGGTAACAATGCAAAAATAAACCATACTTTGTGCTTTTCATCTGACATTTGGAAACTTAATTTGGCCATCATAGTTTTAAACTACTGGTCAAAATCCCATACAGACTCCGCTGGTAACTGTTTTATCTCCTTGATCTCGGTGATACACTACGACTCATATTTAGGTTTTATAAACTCATAAATCATCGTGACTTGGATCTCATCAAGAGTATTTTGTGCATATCCTACTGGTACTATGCAAAACTTCATATACCGGTCCAAAGCACGACCCTGCAGAGTCGTAACCATCTGCACTTTCCCTATGTCCTCATTTTGAACTTGGTGAACTGTCCAAACAACTTCACAGAGGAACCAATGGTTCTCTGGATCTTCTACTCAATTTCCATTGAATGTAGGTAACCTAATATCTGTCCCATCCATTGAGATGGCTTCGGGGATGTTCAATGGAAAATTTAATGAAGGTGGACTTCCTTGCACACTAGTTGCAGCACTAGTACTACATGTATTCACATTTCTTTCAGGAGATGAGGTTCTAGAACTTACCTCTAGCGATGCTTCTGGTGTGGTGTAGTCATGTTCTGATTTTGGTGTCTCCACATATTCTTCTAATCCTTTTGCTCCTTCATAAATTGGCTGATATTATTCCTCTTCTTCACAAGACCCTTCATCTAGATGCGACCCAAACTTGTACTAACTTTCTTCGAACAGACTATGATTCCATCTTCCTCCTATTGTTTTTCTTCTTTTCCCTGACCAGAATCTTCTTCCACTCCTTAAAAATACAACTTCTAGTTCATCTTCTGTACTTCTTGGGAACATCTCAGCTCACTATTTCCCATTTCTTTATAGGTCATCTGCGACATATCCATTCTTCTGAATATTGTGACTCAACTGCTCAGTTACAAAATTCCCTTCACATAGATGAGCTTCTTTATCATTATATTTATAGATAACAAGTATCTCTTGTGGGGTCCTTGGAAAAAATTTCTTTCAGCCTCACTATATGAGGTTATCGTCTCAACTGCAAAATCAGTAATATGTCCTTGGAAAATACTATTTACTAAAAAATCAATATCTCTATAGATGGGGTTACTTACACTTGCTAACTCGTGGATCAGCTAAGCACTCCACTCGACTACTTCCCTTCTCTGAAAGTTTGTTTGCCGACTTGCCAATCTTGAAAATCACCCATGCAACACAATAGGAAACTCTAAAAAGAATATTTTGTGAATATCTGTGTATAGGTATTGGTCCAACTAGTCTTCTGGGCTCAACCGTGATCTTCCTCTCTCCCTTTGCGCAAATTCTAATTTCTTAGACTCCATCCAATCCTTGATTTCCTTCTTTGTTGGATGCCCCAACATTTCCATCGACACAAATGATTAATGTCCCAACAAAGGAACCATTTGTTGTCTATTTTTCCTCGTATGTGTGAACCAAGCTCAATTTTTCCTTATGTGCAACAAAACAACCAAAGATATCAGCCCGAAAGAGAAAGCTCAGTTGCCAACACCTGCGACGCAGGCGCAGTCTCACCCAAGATATATTTCCTCAATGGGTAACTGCTAGAACCAAGTTTCCACCGTTAGGAGAGGGATTACAGTCCCATAGCGCAAAACCAAGGTGCTCGATAGAGTCATATGGTTGGAGTTATTTTACTAACTCGACAGTGGCGCAACAGTGCTACACAACCAACTTGCGACACAGATTCTCCCTTAACAACTTAACAACAAATGAAATTGAAATAATACAAGATGCTTTCAATGATACTGGTCATTCATTCATTCAACTCCTTTCACTAATAGTGCGACATTCACTTAAGAACTAAAGGTAAACCATGCAAGATAAATTACAAACATTCAACCGACACACGATATAATGTGGAAACACATCCAAGAAAAACCACAAAGGTGGTCTTCATCTGGCATGAGAAATATATGCACCTTTCATTCTACGACTTGACTGCAAACTGCTTGAGATATGTATTTTCGGCTCATAGATTCTTTCTCCCTCTCATGCTCTTGTTATAGCCCAAAATGACACATCTCTTCCTGTGACCACTTTTCCATGATTTTGTCGCATGTCGGCACTTCATGAAAGTCACTGAAAAAACACCTATCTTGGAGGACCCATATCTTGAGTTCTGTAACTCCGTTTGCCCTGGGG
>LPNX010002196.1:0-20875 GCA_001517045.1 Pseudotsuga menziesii | reverse complement strand
ACAAGTTTGCATGCGCGGGTTGTTCTACTGAACAGTCGCGCATCATTCGCGACCTGCCCTTATAGACAGTCGCGTATATACCTGGAAGTTAGGATTTTTAAGTCAAGTTTTTGCTTGTTCCCTTCTTTAGGTAATCCCTGTTTGTGAGTGGTTTCTATTTATGAATGTTGTGTAGCTTGTCTGAAGACTGTTGGTGGTCACCCTACCTGCTTTTTCAAAATCCTTTGAGTCTTTTTGCTTGGAGTAATTCTTGCTTGTCTGCTTTATTAGATCCAAGTTTGCTCAAAGCACAGTGCATTTCTTGGTGCATGGTAGGTCTGTTAAGGTCTTCTGTGGGTGCATGAATCCAGGGAGTTTGTGTCATTCTGTTTGTTGTTCTTTATCTAGGTGGTAAGCCCCTTTATAGCATTAGGATTTACTCTTTTCTCTTTCACCTGTTTCCTTTGCTTGGTCTGATTTTTGGCCTATGTTTCTGATCAGCCTCTGTTAGTGGCCTTTGTTTGATTTTAGAAGCTTGTGGATGTTGTTTTCCTCCTTCTTTGGTTGGTCTACTTCACCTTGCCAAAAAATTTGCTGACTTGTCTCTTATACAAGCCTTCCTCCCAAGTAAAGTTTATGATGACTTTAGTTCTTTCTAGAGTTTGTTGGGTGGTTGCATAGCAAAGTTCCTTTTGCTTTGTTCTTTTTATCTGCATGCTTTGCTTTGTAGGTAGTTTTTCTTTTTCCCTTATAAAAGAAAATTTAAAAAGAACTTTTATTTCTTGCTTTTCCCCCTACTTCTTTCTTTGGTTTGACCTTGTTGGACAAGGTACTGAGCAGCCTTTGTTTGTAGGCTAGATTGATGCTTGGGACTTCTTGACCTTTGTTTATGTCAGTCTTTTGTGCTTAGTCTTTTCATCCCAAAGTGTTGGCTTGTTTACTTTTGTAAGCTTTCCTTTTAAAAGAGGTTTATATTCAACTTTAGGGAAACCTAGGGTTTGTTTTTGGGGAGTAAAGTAGTTGTCTATTTTCTTTGCTTTCAGTACTTGTTTGCATAAGTAGATAGGCTGATTTTTCTTTTCCATTTATAAAAGAAAAATACAAAAATAATTGCTTTATATGCATGTAGATTAGGCTGTTAGTCTAGATTGCATAGCATAGCATTGTTTTTGAAAAAATTTAAAAAATATATAAAAAGATTTGATCTTTTTTGGCTTTCGAGTTATTGGAAAATATAAAGAGAATAGCTATTTGCTTTTTTGCATCTCATTTCTCTTTGCTTAGTCTTTTTGTTTCAATTTTTGAGTCAAAACACCGCATCAGTTTCATGCCATTTACCCTCTGAGTAAGTAACAGCCCATAAAATAAACGATATAAATTTTAAAAATTATTAGTAAGCTTTTATTTTTAGGGCCTTCCACCTACTAGCTTAGGCTAGGACTTGTGGGCTAGGGAGTGTAAACTTCCCACAAGCTATAAACTCAAACGTAGTTGGCCTATCACTAGGTAAATCCTTGGTTCTACCACTGTATCTGGGAAGCTCCTCTCAAAAGGGAGTTAAGCACGAGGCCGCGTGGAGGCTTGGACAGAGGGGACAACCCCCCGAATCCTTGTCAAAACGTAACTCGGGACTTTTACGCATCTGGGGATTCTGTCTAGGCAGAATTTCGGGCTCAGATACCCTGCCCATGCGTACGAGTTCGGCTTGCGACTGTCCCCCCAGACAGTAGGTATTATCAAGGTAGCCTTTATTCTCTTGTCTTTTAGGGCTCATACACAGGTAAATCGGAAGGTTATTTCTGGTTCACCTCGGACAGACTTGGAAGGTAACCCTTGTGGAAAGTGCAGGAGGGTGGTGGGTGATTCCTCCACTTATGCCTGAGAACCCCTCAAGGACGCCAAGTAACTGTTCATCATCCTTCTTCTGGAAGGTATATCTTTATAGCCTGTTTAGATTGCTTGAGACTCTAGGATATTTTAGTGAGTGCTGTGTGGTTTGTCTGTACTTAGTGGACCTTTAGGTGTCTTCTTTGTAATTTTGGTTGATCATCAACCTCAGACTTTGTCTCTTGTTTTGCAATTATGGCTAACACCCCTTTGAACACCAACCAAGAGATCCCTTCAATGGGAACTCCTTGTCATATTCCTTTCACAGGGAATGTTGGTGTTCCCTTGATGGCCACCTTGAATCTTCCGGGATTCACCATAGGGCTACCGGTGTGGTTGTTTTCCACTCCAACTGTCCTGAATGCTCCTGATGCTTCTCAAATAAGCACCTTATATCAAGGGCATCAAAACAATGTCTCCCCTTCACCTGTAGTTAGTTCTCCTCCTCCTTCTACCTCATGCGGCGAAAGTACTAATACTAGTAACCGGCAGTCTAAAAGGAGTAAAAGAAAGAGGAATAGGAAGAAAGAACATAAGCAAGGGGGCACTCGTTCAACCTCTGCAATTCAAGTTGAACCTCACCACCCAGCCTCTGTTTTTCAAGCTGGGGGCACCCATCCAACCTCTGCAAGTCAAGTTGGATCTAGTCACTCAACCTCTGGTGTTCACGTTGAGTGCACTCGTTCAACCTCTGGTTTTCAAGTTGAACCATCCTATCCAACCTCTGTTGTTCAAGTTGGATCTATCCATCCATCCTCTGGTGTTCAAGCTGGTGGGATCCTTCAAACCTTTTCAGGTCATGTCGGATCCTGTCACTCAACCTCTGGTGTTGAAGCTGAGTGCATCCGTTCAACCGCTGGTTTTCAAGTTGAACCCTCCCATCCAACCTCTGGTGTTCAAGTTGGATCTATTCATTCAGCCTCTGGTGTTCAAGCTGAGTGCATCCGTTCAACCTCTGGTTTTCAAGTTGAACCCTCCCATCCAACCTCTGGTGTTCACGTTGAGTGCACTCGTTCAACCTCTGGTTTTCAAGTTGAACCCTCCCATCCAACCTCTGGTGTTCAAGTTGGATCTAGTCATTCAGCCTCTGGTGTTCAAGCTGAGTGCATCCGTTCAACCTCTGGTTTTCAATTTGAACCCTCCCATCCAACCTCTGTTGTTCAAGTTGGATCTAGTCACTTAACCTCTGGTGTTCACGCTGAGTGCATCCATTCAACCTCTGGTTTTCAAGTTGAACCCTCCCATCCAACCTCTGGTGTTCAAGTTGGATCTAGTCATTCAGCCTCTGGTATTCAAGATGAGTGCACTCATTCAACCTCTTGTGTTCAAGTTGAACCTCCCCATCCAACCTCTGTTGTTCAAGTTGGATACGTTGACCCAGCCTCTGTTGCTCAAGCTGGGGGCACACACTCAACTGCTGCAAAGCATGTTGATCCTAACCATTCAACCTCTGTTGTCCATGTTGATGCTTCCCATCCTACCTCTGCAAGTCAAGTTGGACCTAGTCTCTCAGCCTCTGCCAGGCACACTGGGGGCAGCCTTTCAGCCTCTGTGGTTCAAGCTGAAGACAACCCGTCAACCACTGCAAGTCATGTTGACACTGTTGACAAGTCTACCCGTTCAAAACACAAGCTCAAGTTTCCTTGTAAGCTTTGTGAGGGAGACCACCTTACTTATAAATGCCCTTCTATTGAGGAGGTGCGAAGAGTTTGGATTCATGGTCATCCCGTTTTTGAACATTATGGAGTCTCTCAACAACTAGCCTCTCTTAGTGAGGTTGGACCCAGTCACCCAGCCTCTGTTGTTCACGCTGGGGGCAAACTCTCATCCTCTGCAGGTCATGTTGAGAGCAAATCATCAGCCACTGCTAGTCATGCTGATTCCGTTGAGAAAACTGGTCGTTCGAAGCATCATGTTAAGTTCCCTTGTGTGCTATGCAAGGGAGATCATCTTACTCATTTGTGCCCTACTATCCCAGAGGTGCGAAGAGTGTGGTCCAAGACTCATGAATTTCATTCTTCTGAACACCCTATAGTTTCTCAACCTCCTACTCAACCTTTGGTTGATCCAATGGTCGAACAAATCTCATATTTGGTCGATCCCACTCTTCTTTCGGAGAGTGCTCCTCATGTGATTGAACCAATGTCATCTTTGGTCAATCCCACTCTCCCTTCGGAGAGTGACTTTCATGAAGCGGTTGAATCGATTCCAGTATCGATCAATCCCACTCTTCCTCTGGAGAGTGATGTGTCTACTAGTCACATTTTCTTCACTTCCAGTTCAGATCTTACTGAACAAGGGGGCACTGAACTTGTTTCGGATCAACCCCCACCAAGCCCTCGGATTGCTTCCTTTGATTGGGATAGCCTAGTTGAGCCGCGCCTTCCTTCCCATGCACCTTTCCAGATAAAGGTCAAAGTTGAACCCTATACAATTGCTCGTTGCATTGTTAATGAAGGAGCCTCAGTTAGTATTTTGTCTGCTCGTGCTTGGCGAGGTATGGGATCTCCCAGCCTTGTGTCGACTGCTAGTCAGTTACTGGCGTTTGATAGAAGAACTTGTGTAGCCTTGCGAATTCTTTCTCAAACACCTATTACTTTGGGTGGGAAGACCATCTTAGTTGACTTCATGGTGATAGAAGACCCCTTGGACTTTAATATTCTCCTTGGTCGTGATTATGTCTATGCCATGCAAGCTGTGGTGTCAACATTATTTCGCGTGATGTACTTTAATCATGGTGAATAAATTGTCACTATCGATCAGTTGGATTTTCTTGATCCATCTCCTGACCCAACTAGAGACCAAGTTTTTCCTTTTTTGATTCCCAGTGTTTCTGTAGACACCACCCCACCACAGGTGAACTATGTGGCTTCTTGTCATCTGTGTTCAATTGCTACTGAGAGGCAGCCTCTGTTTTCCTGCTTACCTTCTCGGGACTTGGTCCCAGCAGTTGAATTGGTGAGTCATCCTATACAGATTGTAGAGCCTTCTCTCCACTCTGTCCATCCTTTTGAAAGTCCAGATATGTGTCCTATCTTGGATGATTTCCTCCCTTCGGATGAATTCTTCCTAGTAGTTTTATTATGGTCTTCTTCTAAATCTCCTAGTGATCTGCACACATCCTAGATCGACTCTTTTAACTACTGTCTACGCACTCAGCTGCAGAATGACTCCTTACAAAACTACTATTCGACAACCCTTCTGTAAAATGGGTTCTGCAGCTCAAAAAACTTCTATGGAACTACTATCTCACTTATTCTCTATTAGTGCACTACTTCCTAATTTCTTCAACCCCTATACAAAATGGGTTCCTATTATTTATAGTTTCTATAAGGCCACGCAGGGTCGACTACATACAGTTCATTTATTACCAGTCATAACCAACCATCAAAAAATAGTTACAATCTATCATAGGTATGACTGACACAAGTCACTATCGACCTGAATTACTTATATTCCTTCATACATGTGGCTTCCACTATCTAACATCGACTCCATCACCCATTATATTCCTGACCTGTCGCTTTCTAGTTGTTACCCTTCTGCATGCCTATAGATTTTCTTTTCCTCCGTTGCACTACTCCTTGCCACAGTCTATCTCCTTCTTCTGCTGTAGCTTTCTCTATTATGCACTTCATTTCCTTCCTTCACTTCCTTTGCATCATTGTTATAGATCAAAATTACACATCTCTTCCTGTGACCGCTTTCCCATGAGTCTATCGCATGTCGACACTTCCATGATGACACTTCATGAAAGTCATTGAAAAAACACCTATATTGGAGGACCCATATCCAAATTTTTGTAACTCCATTTGACCTCTTCTATGCACTGTTGGAAAGGTACTTGACTCAGCTAAAACTTTCCAGAAGACACCAAAGTATGACAATTCCCATAAGTACCCTAGAAATGAGATCTTTTTATGTACACTCGAGTTTCCTTAACTAAACCCACGTGTTCCACTTTTTATACACGACTTGTTCTACATAATACCCACATGTTTAATAAATATGTGACTATTTTTACTACAACTCATGTGCACCCCCTGAACACGTGACTCTTGTCTCTGAAACCTACGTGTGTTTCCTGTAGATGTCAAAAAAAGTCATTTTTTGAAATTCGGGTAGTTTGGGTGGTTATGCAACTAACTCCTTCAGTTGTAACTCTTTTTTCTTCGACCCTATCTCTTCAGATGCATATAAATAGAGGTAGGGAGTTCCATGAGAGGGGAATTGAATCTTTGCATTGTTATGCTAGAGAAATTGGGACTCTCATTCCCCCCACCTTTTCCCTGGAAGCTTTCTCCTTGTGTTGCAGAGCTTGGAGGTTGAGTTCCTTGGAGAAGAGAAGCAACAGAACTAGATCAAGGTTTCGTGAGGTTCCCAACTTGAACAGAAGGTATATTTGTATTTATTTTCATGATTAATAAAGATGTGATTTCCTTCTTCTTCCCAAATCATTGTTCAAGATGTTGAATCTTTGTTTATTATAAGATGTTTATGTTAATCATATTAGTATTTCATCTTGCTTTTATTATCATTAATTTAGTTGTGCTCATATTGGTTTGATGAAGGTATAATTCATTTTGCAGGTATCTTGGAGAAAGAGGAGCAAGAGGAGGATTGAAGGGATGCTTGGATCAACCTTCATTTGTCAAGGTATGAACCATTCTAATATCTGAGTCTTGTTTATATTTTCTTGTAGAACCTTTTGCATCTCTTTTTCAATCCTAGTACGTTGATGGCCTCTTAAACCCTAGCCATAGGAAACTTTCATCTACAATAGAACTGACGACTCCGCTGGGGAGAACCTTGTCTGTTTGGGGTTTCTTTGTCTTTTGTTATGATATTTAGACACTTAGGAGTTAGTTAAGATCAACTTGTGTAATATATCCATTAGGTAAAGTGTGTTTCTTTATTATGCATTAGTATGCATTTGTAAATATTCTAATCCGACGGTCACGATATGTTCTAGACATAAAGTGATCTGATGGTTCAACTTCTCTTGGATCATACCTACCATTGATCCATGGATTAACACCCGATTGGTCCATGATCTCTATTTAAAGAGCATGGAGGGTCCTTGGATATTTGATCGATTATGAGAAGCTCATTTGTAACTTTCTTCTTTTGCATAATAAATTGCTCCAAGTAGCTATTTCGCTGGGGCCGTGGACTGTTTCCCTCTCGAGGGTTTTAACCATGTGACAAACATTGGTGTATTGATCTATGATATATTTGTGTGAAGTGGTTTCTCTAGGTGTTTGGTCTTTTGGGAGTACCCTATGTACCCAAACATGGTATTAGAGCATTTATGAAGAGCCGCTTCCAGTTTTGATCAAGATCTGGAACAGGTGTTATCGAAACTTTGAAAGGGTTTCTGGTTCTGGAGTTCTTGTGAATTTTTTTCCTATGGGAGATATTCCATTGCATCTGGAACACCATTTCCATTGGTTAATAGTTTTTGTTTCATCGAAAACTATCTCCGTTTGATTCAGAAACACACATTTCAACAAATCTGAAGGTGTAATGTTACAGTGACGAATTTGTTTTATTTTTTCTAAATATCTCATATTTTAACAGTTCTATTATTAGATCTTTATTGTTTTAGTCTCGTAATTTTTTTCTTCCCTAGCTGTGTATTCTCTTCGCCGTGCACTTTGTGCGATCACGGTAAATCAGAAATAGAAAGGGAGACTTTTCGGGAAAGCTAACCAAGATCTAACCCATTGTGTGGAAAAGTTTTTTTTGTTTTTGTTTTTTGTTTTTTTGTGATTTGTAGGAAAAAAAGGAAAGCACATAGAACGAGAGAGAAGAGTAAAAAAAAAAATCCCCTTCCTCTTTCCATTCTTTTACGTACCTTTTAAACTTAGCTCACCTGGTTCAAGTTGCTTTATTCCTTAATAGGTATTGAGTTCAAGTCTTATTAAGTTACTTTTTAGTGCATGCAATTTCTATTTTCAAGATACTTTATTGTAAAAAGTACATCTCACTTAAATAAAATAAAATAAAAAAGTGAGTCACTTAAGTCTTTTAATTTATTGCCACACCATTTAAAGTAACATTATTGTAAAAGTGAACATCACTTATTTTACAAAAGTGATTCACTTAAAATAAACTTTCTTGTAAGTGATTGTCAAAGGTTCATCTTGGGAAGAAGGGGGTTCAATTTTTTAGTTGGTCAAGTTAATATATGCCACATCCATATTGGGGACATCTTCAACATTTTCTTTGATCAAGCATAACTTCATCATCCATAATCAGTTTTCAGTGCCATTTTTTTGAAACAACCTAATTTTTCGAGCTCTTTGCATCCAGACAGTTAGTGTCTATTCTTTCAGCCATTATTTTATAGCATGGCCACCCCTTGTGATATTCTACTTACTAGTTCTAAATATTTCTCATGGAAACCTCGTATGGAAGATGTTCTATGAAGTAGGGGACTTTTCAGAATTACCTCAAGAAAAGAAAGAGAACCCACTGATGATGATAAGAAAATAAAATGGGAAAATAGATGTGATGAAGCTCGTGGATTGATTGGGATGTCAATATCTATTGATTTGCGATTCCACACATCTAGAATTGATGAACTTGATAAATCTTGGGAAAAGTTGGAATCTGTGTTTGGTAAACACAATGAAATTTGAGGTCATCAACTTGAGAATGAGTTGATTTCTTTGAATCCAAGTAATTTTTCATGCATTTAGGATTATTTATCTAAGTATAAAACCCTTAGAATCCTATTTGAAGAATGGAAGATTAAGAAAGAAGACAAACAATATATTTATCATATTCTTTCCAAACTTGGACCTACATATTTTGTTTTTGTATCTACATTTTACTCCATGAAAGAATCCTTGAATGCAACTAGCTATCAAGAGCCTACTCTTGAATCCTTTTGTGATTCCTTAATTAGAGAGAAATATAATGTCATTCATCTTGGAATAATTAACAATGCAGAGAAATTTGGGAAATCCTTATTGTCCCAACGGAAAGAAAAGTCCAAGCCTCCCAAGAAATAAATTTTTCGCAATAATAATCCAAACAAGGGTCCCAAACCCTCTCAGTCAACTCCTTCTTTAAAAAATGACAAAGGTTCCAAGCCAGAAGGTAATAAGACTGAGCATCATTGCAATTTTTGTGGGAAAGATAATCATGATTAATCTAAGTGTTTCAAGAAGATGGTAGCCTTCGAAGAAACAATGAAGAAGCACCACATTAACCTAGATTCGTCTTCAGAATCTACCTCTCATGGACATGCACATTGTGCTTCTGGTTACTCTTATACTGCCTCTTATTCTTCTACTTCAAATGAATGGATCATTGATTCTGGAGCATCTTATCATATGGCTAAGGATCAAGCCATCTTTTCTACTATGCATGAATGTAACACCAAACAAATATTTGTTGGTGATGATAGTTCTCTAAGTGTTGTAGGATCTGGAACAGTTCTAATATAAAATGGTCATTTTAGTGATGTGCTATGTGTTCCACGAATTTCCTGCAATTTGTTGTCAGTCTATCAAATCACTCATTCTAGTGAAGGAAAAACTATAAAGTTTACACCTCACCAAGTTGTAATCAAGGATTTTAAATATCCTTAACATCTCCTAGCTACCAAAATTGTTGATGATATTACCAGGTTGTACAAATTTAACGACTTTGGGTCATCAACTTTTCCTTCAATTTTTTTTACTCATAGTGATAACTTGAACAAAATTTGGCATCAGCGATTTGGTCACTTAAATTATCGCTCATCGCAACAACTGTGTAAAGACAATATGGTGACTGGTATTCTGATGGTACCTTGCAAGGATGGTGTTTGTTCCGGTTGTGTACCCAAAAAATATCATCGAGACAATTTTGACAAACATGCCTCTTGGCATGCCTCGGTTCCTTTGGAGCTTGTGCATAGTGACTTATGTGGTTCTCTTCCATCTTCTTCCTTTTCTAGTTTCAAATATTTCTTAACTTTCATTGATGACTACTCTAGACACACTTGTTTTTACTTCCTAAAACTTAAGAGCGAAGTATTTAACATGTTCTTGGCCTACAAGGTCATTGTTGGAAAATAATCTAGTCATAAAATTATTAAGTTAAGATATGACAATGGAGGAGAATATGTTAACAAAAAGTTCACTACTTTTTGCACTGAATAGGGAATCCAACAACAACACATTGTTCCATATACACCACAACAAAATGGTGTAGCTGAACGGAAGAACCACACTTTAAAAGAAATGACAAATTTTATGATCCAATCTAAGGGACTAAGTCTTCAATATTGGGCTGAGGCCATAAATTGTGCAAATTACATAGTTAATCGCACACCCACTAAATTTGTACAAGGTATAACAAAATAAGAATCATGGATTAAAATTAAACCAGATGTAAGTCACTTCGGTGTGTTTGGTAGTGAAGCATATGCTCACATTTCGGATGAAAAGTGAAAAGCATTGCAGCCTAAAAGTAAAATGTGCATATTTGTTGCATATTCAAAAGATGTTAAAGGTTATAGACTTCTTCAGCCACATTCTCATGATATAATCATTATAAGAGATGTTAAATTTGATGAAAATCTATTGGCTTGCGAGCCTAACTTGGTAGGTGTGCCATCTTTGGCATGTGAGCCTGATTCGGCGATTGTGCCTTCTTCTTCTTCCAACATCCTTGATAGGTTTCCAACTCTAGTTTCTGATGATGATAGTGAGGATGAAAATCCACCTCCTCTTGCTCATGGGTCTGTTCAACATATGAAGCAGCCGGTGATCTTCTCGGTGATCCTAGAGATCAACGTTGAACACGTTCTTAGTTTCAGCGAGCCTCTTCTCTTTTGGATCAAGTTTCCAAGAATCGTGATCTAGAAAATTTTGCAGAAGCTTCAGGAAATCCATATTGGGATGCAACTATGGATGAAGAATATCATTCCTTAATGGTGAAGGATACTTGGGATATTGTTCCTCTTCCAAAAGGAAGAAAAATTGTTAGATGTAAATGGGTCTACAGAACTAAGTATGCCTTAGATGGAAGTGTTGAAAGACTTAAGGCAAGGTTAGTTACCAAAGGTTTTTCCCAAGTTGAATGGATTTACTACAATGAAACCTTTTCTCTTGTTGCAAAAATGAACTCCATCTACCTTGTTCTTTCCCTTGCAGCCTTACATAACTGGGAATTCCATCAAATGGATTTCAAGTCTGCCTTATTACAGGGTGATTTACAAGAGAAAATTTACATGGAACAACCTCCTAGATATGTTAAGAATAACTCTAGCCTTGTTTGTCTCCTTAAGAAATCCTTATATGGTCTTAAGCAAGCTCCCAGAGCTTGGTATGCCAAAATGGATAGCTTTCTCCTTGACATTGGTTTTTATAGATTCCATTATGACCCCAATGTCTATACCAAGAAAGTAGGAAACCATCTCATCATACTTTTTCTTTATGTTGATGATCTTATCCTTACTGGTAGTGACCCTAAACTTTTAACCCATGTGAAATCTAGTCTTAAGCTAACTTTGGAAAGTCAGACTTAGGATATTTTCATTATTTTCTTGGTATCCAAGTCTTGTAAACCAAAGAAGGAATATTTCTTTCCCAGTCTAGGTATGCTTGTTACCTTCTTCATTTCTTTCACATGGAATATTGTCAACCAACCCCTTACCCCTTCCAGTCTGGAGTCAAAATTTCTGCCACTTGTACTTCACCTGAAGTAGATTCCACCTTGTATCGTCAGCTTGTTGGTAGTCTCTTATACTTGAATCATTCCCATCCTGGCCTTTCCTTTACTATTGGTCTTTTTTTCCATCATATGCAAACAACTCATGAAAGTCACTGGAAAGCAGCAAAAATAATACTTCGATATATTCGAGGTACTATTCAGTTTGGGATTCATTACAGTACAAGGGGGAAACCTTTCTTAGTTGGTTTCACTGATTTAGATTGGGCCAACGATCCTGTTGAGGCCTGGAAATTCACAGGTGACAACAGTAAGGGATTCTCCCCAGTCAATGTTCCCAACTAGCCCATGACTGTTTGGTATGGGGAATCCGTCCGGTTTGCGGTCCGGCTACCGTAGGTCAAAGTAACAAAAATAAAGGTTTTTACCGGTTGCAGCCCGGTCCACCGTGTATATTTGTGTATTTTTTGACTTAAGTATGATATGAAAGTGCCTATTTAACATGCATATTGACGTAGAATACGAGGAGCGGTCAGAATGTGATGCGCAGGTTCTTACCTCTTGTCTTAAACTCTCTCGCATCTAAATCACACACAGCAAGAAATTACAACTAACTACCTAACCTATCCCTAGGGAGAAAAGTCATCATTCATTAATGAGTAATGTAATTTGTACATGCATTATGAAAAATCATAGATAGCTGATACTTCTTCCAAAACGCATGAACATTAAAAGATATTTGAACAACCAAATAGCCAATTGTTTATGAACAACATTCATTACTTATAGTGGAAATATTCATAAAATAAACCAGAGAACATTCTTACAAGAACATAGGTTCAAAGAGTTAGAATGGTCTCACAGTTAATGGACACAAAGCTGAAAACGAAATAGTTCCTCTTCAACAAATCCATAGCACAACATTTGAATATTCCACCAAGCTTTCTCCAACAAGCAAACTGTAATTATCTATTGCAAAAGGAAATAGTTCTTCTTACAATATGTCTTCACCAATCTAACTGGGAAAAAGTCCCAGTAACTTCTAACTTTCGAATATTTAAACAAAATCAGTAGACCACTTGGGTTCCCCCCCAAACGTGTGACCCTTCGGTTCTTCGAGCGTTTCATATTCCTCCTTTTCATATTTTCTGCGCAAGCTCATTATCAGCTGAGTAACTGACGGACTTTTCAGATCTGCGTATTTTGTTGCTTTCGATTTTGTTTTTTCCTTCGCTTGTCTCCCTTGCGGCCCTGCCGGTTTTGATTTGATTTTTTTACAAAACTGTCCAGCTACACCTTCGTGCCTTGGTAGTCCGACCAATCCCTTGAGTCCACCTGCAAATAAACCAAAATGCATCATTCATTGGATTTGTGTTCCGAAACAAAGCAGCAAATTATATTACTGAAATAGCTAATCCACGAGAAAAGACCAGGTGCACCATCGTCATTTTACAAATGCCGACAACACTACATCGTCCTCCTACGGGCTCGTGATAAAAACACCAACTGCAGAAAACGGGAGGAAACTGACATCGGAAGCAAAAGCTCTGCCCAGCCGCAATGGTGGAAGAGTAAAGGCTACAGGCATGTGACGGTGGGTGGGAAAACTCAATCGAAAGTCGAAAGGCTTTACACTTCGGAGGCTTAACTACTTTGGGAGCCGCAATAGCAAAAAATAAATGACTAGGGACAAGCGACTACAAAGCTAACACGCATCGGCGATTGGAACGCTTCACGCTTCGGGTGGAGAAATGATTTGGGAGCTGCAACAGCGGAAAAAGAAAGACTACGGCTTTCGATCAAACAAAATTGACACCCGATAAATAGAAAAATTAAGTGCTTAGACAGCTTTAAAACTCAGCGATGGTAAACCTGTTTTACTTTCGCAACGGTGGCTTTCCAAAGAATAATAAAGTCCGATTCACCCTCAGCTAACAAACCAAACTCACATCTGTGACTAAACGCAAAATTCAAACGCAGGCAACCTCCGAAAACAGGTCGAGAGTTAGTCTTCTAACATCATCCAAAATTGAAGTATGACCACAAATTTCAAATGATCCAACGATTAAAAGTAATGCTAAATCATGAGGAGGGGCCCACAATTTAAGAAATTTGGGGAAATAGTTGTAGCCGCAACAGGTTCCTCGCTACTTCTTGATTGTAGGCTGGTAGTGGACAGGCGGAATGCCAATGGATGCGCTTTTGAAACTGACAACGACAATTGATTTGATTGAGCAACAAACCAAGCAAACAAGCTGAGACTGTATCCAAAGGCAACAATCAAGTTTGATCAAACAGTTTCAAGCGTTAAAGGAAAATCTAAAACAAATGGGAGATCAATCCAAGCATTAGAAATCTTTCTAGAAAATCATTAGAACAAATCAAAGAAGAAAATCAAACTAATCAAAGCAAAGGAGGGTCCTGAAATTCTTTGGAATTTGGGGAAAATGTTGCAGCTGCAACAATTGGTGACTACTTGGTGAACCCCATATTTCTGACTTAACTTCTTCCCAGTGCAAGACCGTCTCAATAAAAGTTGAAATATTCTAGATGTTTGTATCCCTAGGCTGGCCAACCTAGGCATTTAAATCATTGAAAAGTAGTCCATTCTTTGGGAGATGGTAACATCAGAAATATTTGCAAGTCTGAATAAATCTTTTGAGGCCAAATAAGTGAGATTCATTTTACCTTTGTCCTTAGGTAGTTTCGATCTTGAACTCCATAGGATTGTAACATATAATAAACATCACTATCCATTTGTTCCTCATTCCCATGCCAACTGCACTTTTGTGCCATTTGAACTTTAGTTCATGTGAGTCCTCCATCTGCCTTTCTTTCTGAATTTTATTCAGGCTCCTCTATCCCATAGTGCCCTTTTGTGTGAGAGAAGAATTAGCTTTTCATCTCACGGACGGAGAGGAACTTTGGCAATTTTGAGATTCATGCTTTTCAAGCTTTGCTTTGATATGTATCGTTTCTTTTTTTAAGGAGTTTTGATTCTTGATAGATTTTAGCTTTTCTGAAATTATGGCATGGGATCATTTATATATGGTGTACTGTCTACTTTGCTTCCTTTTCGTGGGTCCTTTGCTTTCACTCCTTCGGACATCTTAGATGTGAAATGGATGGAGCCTCGAAATAGTGTTCCAGACCTGTTACTTCTGAGTTATTTACAGGGTTTAAGTAGAACTTCAATGAATGCATGGCCAATTAGGAACACTGCTACTAGAAGACATTCAATGTTTCAAAACACAATCTTTTTCTCAAGATTTCAGTTAATCAAGAACCTTGATGTTTCCATTGCAACCAATGTTTTCCTCTTTATTCAAAACCAAAAGAACTACTAAAAAAACAGTAAAAATAAAGAAAGCAACATCAAAGCAATAACCAAAAGAAAATAGCATCAAAGTATTAAAGAAAAACAATATCAATTTATTTATGTACAAAGCAAAAGAAAAGAAAAGTGTGCCCGCCCTTAAAAATTCTTCAATCCAGCGAGTTAAAGGGCTAGGTTGCAGTGCAGGCTGAAAATCTATCCATGGTCTAAGTGTACCATTTTTGAAATCGAGACCATGTCTATTAGTCTACCGTCATCCTTATCAGCCGGAGGAAGTTGAAGGAGCTCAGGCTGAGTGTCAATTGTAGAATTGGCCTTTCTTGAGGTATTATGTCTTATCTTAAGCTCGATTAGATAATTTCCCAGGACAGAATCAGCAGATTCATTACCTTCCCCTAGTTTAGTGACATTATGCTTCATGTAATGCTCTCTCAAAATCTTAATCTTATTTGGGGTACCCGTGAGAGGCAACAGTAAATGAGACCAATATGAAGCAAAATATCCTTTTAACCTGGCAGACCAATCTCTGTTGAGAATAAGCCCATATCCACTAGGTATGTCAGCCATAGTAATGTCAATAAATTGACAAATCTTGTTGTTTGTATACAAGTGAATGAGGAAATTTTTCATTTCTCCCACTACTTTGAAACATGTGCTGTCTAATTGCATTACTTCACAAAATGTGGACTTTGGCTGTCCATTAATCTTTTTGCAAATCTCCAGCGGCATAACATTCACCGCTGATCCAGAATCTACTAAGCAATTATGCACAGTATGATTCAGCATTTCTAGGGTCAAAAGAAAAGGTGGGGTATCAACTTTCTCTTCCCAACCTGGTTCTATGTCTTCTTCTCCTGGTTCGTTTTGAGTAGGTATATCCTCTTCAAGCTCTCCAATTTCATTAGTGTTTCCCCCATTAACACCTACCTATTCTTCTAAAGGTTTGATAGGCTCACTAATTGGCTTGGTTTCCTAGTTGACAGTAGTGACTTCAGGTGTGTCATTTTTAACATTCACATCTATCTATCTCTTGACATTCTCTTGCAATTTTTTAATATTTGAAATTATTGTATTGTCTTTAATTGCTAAGTCCATACCTTTTGTGGTTGTTGGTGGGAATTCATGCTTAGGATCCTTCTCTTATGTGTTGAAAAGCGAGGCACCATTCCATAAGAACATGGTATCATCATCTTGTTTTTCTATGGTTTGGTTTTTCTCTTCTTCTTTACTACTGTCTTTAGTTAATTTAGAGTCCAGCAGCTTGTTCATCACCAATGTCATTGAATTTAACCATTGAGGACACTTCTTTTCAGAATGAGGTTGTTGGTGAAAAGTGCAAAAATTATCCCTCCCTACTTCTATTATGTTCATTGATGCTAAATTTGGGGGGGGGGAATTTTCCATTGGCTTCTATCTTCTCTTTCTGGGTAGTATGGTTCGTAAGTTCTCTGAACTTCCCTTTCTTTTTTCAAATCTATCACCCTGTTAGATAGTTTTTGCATCATTCTTAACATTCCTTCAAGGTCATGTGACTGCTCCTCCTTAGGCTCAGAATAATCTTATACGCTCTCTTTTTCAACTTCTACCCTTTTAGCCTCTTCATAAGTTTCTGACAATGTAGGCTTGGCTTTCATTTTAGCGAACATGGCCAAATAAGGCCCTAAAGCTGAAGTATAATATTCAATCAAAACTTTATCAGAAGGCTTATCAGCTACAGAAAAATTCTCTAGGTATATTGAAAACCTTTGAGTAAAATGATGCACCCTCTCATTCTTCTCCTTTTTTAACAAACCAAGACCTTTCATCAGTGATGCATGTGTCTTTTGGGCTGTGTACTTCCTTCTGAACATTCTTTCAAAAGTGTCCCAATCAGGAATAGAGTTTACCTGCAAACTGAAATACCAGGATGTTGTTGCTCCTTTAAGGGTATAGGGGAATAATCTACATACCACATCTTCATACTCCCCAGCCCTTAGCCCTTCTACTGCTAAATAGAAACTTTGCAAGTGGTCATCTACAACAATCCTTTCCTCGGGGTCAAACTTAGGCAGCAGCTTGTCAAAATCTTGAGGTAGGATATGCAAAGGAGGTGTGAGGTTTAAAGGTGATCTAGCTCTCCAAGCCGGTAGAGGGTTGGGTTGATTCACATTTACACCAGCCATGAACAAGGTGAATAGATAGGAGTTTGAGTCAGGAAAATCGTAAGATGAAACTGGGTTTACTTGCTTCACAGGTAGAACAAGAACTCATATGTACTTGGATTAAGTCAAAAGCTTCCAAATATCTGCTGGTGGGGTAATCTTGGGAAAATATGTTTCCACGGCCATCCATGCACTGGCGTCCATCCTTCTAGCGCAAAAACTGTTGAGGCCTGGAAATTTGCAAGTGACAACAGTAAGGGATTCTCCCCAGTCAACGTTCCCAACTATCCCGTGACTGTTTGGTATGGGGAATCCATTCGGTTTGCGGTCCGGCTACTATAGGTAAAAGTAACAAAAACAAAGGTTTTTACCGGTTGCGGCCCGGTCCACCGTGTATATTTTTGTATTTTTTGACTTAAGTATGATATGCAAGTGCCTATTTAACATGCAGATTGACGTAGAATACGAGGAGCGGTCACAATGTGATGCGCAGGTTCTTACCTCTCGTCTTAAACTCTCTCGCATCTAAATCACAAACAACAAGAAATTACAACTAACTACCTAACCTATCCCTAGGGAGCAAAGTCATCATTCATTAATGAGTAATGTAATTTGTACATGCATTATGAAAAATCACAGATAGCTGATACTTCTTCCAAAACGCATGAACATTAAAAGATATTTGAACAACCAGATAGCCAATTGTTTATGAACAACATTCATTACTCATAGTGGAAATCTTCATAAAATAAACCCGAGAACATTCTTACAAGAACATAGGTTCAAAGAGTTAGAACGGTCTCACAGTTAATGGACACAAAGATGAAAACGAAATAGTTCCTCTTCAACAAATCCATAGCACAACATTTGAATATTCCACCAAGCTTTCTCCAACATGCAAACTGTAATTATCTATTGCAAAAGGAAATAGTTCTTCTTACAATATGTCTTCGCCAATCTAATAGGGAAAAAGTCCCAGTAACTTCTAACTTTCAAATATTTAAACAAAATCAGTAGACCGCTTGGGTTCCCCCCCAAATGTGTGACCCTTCGGTTCTTCGAGCGTTTCATATTCCTCCTTTTCATTTTTTCAGCGCAAGCTCATTATCAGCTGAGTAACTGACGGACTTTTCAGATCTGTGTATTTTGTTGCTTTCGATTTTGTTTTTTCCTTCGCTTGTCTCCCTTGCGGCCCTGCCAGTTTCGATTTGATTTTTTTACAAAACTGTCCAGCTACACCTTCGCGCCTTGGTAGTCCGACCAATCCCTTGAGTCCACCTGCAAATAAACCAAAATGCATCATTCATTGGATTTTCATTCCAAAAAAAAGCAGCAAATTATATGACTGAAACAGCTAATCCACAAGAAAAGACCAGGTGCGCCATCGTCATTTTACAAATGCCGACAACACTACCTCGTCCTTCTACGGGCTTGTGATAAAAACACCAACTATGGAAAACGGGAGGAAACCGACATCGGAAGCAAAAGCTCTGCCCAGCCGCAACGGCGGAAGAGTAAAGGCTACAGGCATGCGATGGTGGGTGGGAAAACTCAATCGGAAGTCGGAAGGCTTTACACTTCAGAGGCTTAACTACTTTGGGAGCCACAACGGCGGAAAAGAAATGACTAGGGACAAGCGACTACAAAGCTAACACGCATCGGCGATCGGAACGCTTCATGCTTTGGGTGGAGAAATGATTTGGGAGCCGCAACGGTGGAAAAAGAAAGACTACGGCTTCCGATCAAACAAAAGTGACGCCCGATCAATAGAAAAATTAAGTCCTTAGACAACTTTAAAACTCAGCGACGGTAAACCTATTTTACTTCCGTAATGGTGGCTTTCCAAAGAATAATAAAGTCCGATTCACCCTCAGCTAACAAACCAAACTCACATCTGCGACTAAAAGCAAAATTCAAACGAAGGAAACCTTCGAAAACAGGCCGAGAGTTAATCCTCTAACATCATCCAAAATTGAAGTACGACCACAAATTTCAAATGATCCAACGATTAAAAGTAACGCTAAATCATGAGGAGGGGCCCGAAATTTAAGAAATTTGGGGGAATAGTTGCAGCCGCAATAGGTTCCTCGTTGCTTCTTGATTGTAGGCTGGCAGTAGACAGGAGGGATGCCAATGGATGTGCTTTTGAAACTGACAACAACAATTGATTTGATTGAGCAACAAACCGAGCAAACAAGCTGAGACTGTATCCAAAGGCAACAATCAAGTTTGATCAAACAGTTTCAATTGTTAAAGGAAAATCTAAAACAAATTGGAGATCAATCCAAGCATTAGAAATCTTTCTAGAAAATCATTAGAACAAATCAAAGAAGAAAATCAAACTAATCGAAGCAAAGGAGGGTCCTGAAATTCTTTGGAATTTTGGGAAAATGTTGCAGCTGCAACAGATCCTTATGATCGAAAGTCTATTGCAAGTTATGTTTTCAATTTGGGATCTGAACCTGTCACTTGGGCTTGTAACAAACAACAAGCTCTTGCTCTTTATTCAATAGAAGCAAAATATCAAGCCGTAGTTAATGCCAGTCATGAAGTTTTATGGCTTCGATAGATCCTTTCAAAGTTTGGATTCGAGCACCAGCATCCTACTCCAGTTTGGTGCGACAATCAAAGTGCCATCAAGCTTTCCAAAAGATCCAGTTCTACATCAATGCAACAAACAAATTGAGCTACACATGCACTTCATCAGAAATCTTGTTCATGATCATGTTCTTGAAATGATATACTGCCCTACAGATGATCAAGTTGTAGACATCTTCACCAAGTCTCTTATAGAAGTGAAGTTTTCTAAACTTTGATCTATGTTAGGAGTTCAGAAATGTGTCCTTAAGGGGGGATAGGCTCTAATTCCTCCTTCCTTCTCCTAATAATTTCACTTTTGTAAATCCTTCAATCCTATCCCAAGTTGTTCTTAAGGGGGGATGTTAGGATATTTAGACACTTAGGAGTTATTTAAGATCAACTTTTGTAATATATATGTTAGGTGAAGTGTGTTTCTTTAGTATGCATTAGTATGCATTTGTAAATATTCTAATCCAACGGTCATGATATGTTCTAGACATAAAGTGATATGACGGTTCAACTTCTCTTAGATCATACCTACCATTGATCCATTGCTTAACACCCGATTGGTCCATGATCTCTATTTAAAGAGCATGGAGGGCCCTTGGCTATTGATTGATTATGAGAATCTCATTTGTAACTTTCTTCTTTTGCATAATATATCTCTCCAAGTAGCTATTTAGCTGGGGCTATGGATTGTTTCCCTCTCATGGGTTTTAACCATGTGGAAAAAATCAATATATTGATCTGTGGTCTATTTGTGTGAAGTGGTTTCTCTAGGTGTTTGGTCTTTTGGGAGTACCCTGTGTACCCGAACATATTTCCTCCAGTCTTTTGTAATTTTTCAGGTCCTTCTTTCCACTTAGGAACACCTTCTTTGTCTGATAGAACACCTCTCATTCCTGCCTAAGGCAGTTTTGATCTTTTTTGGGTCTTTTCCCACCCATAAACGAGTTGCAGACTCAAAAATCATGTGTATGGTATGTACATGCGACTTGCTATATTTTTAACCCATGTATGAAACATGAACTATCAGTAATACAACTCGTGTGTGCTTCATAAATAGTGTTTTTTCCTCATTTTGTGGTTTCCTCTGCTATTTGAGGGTTGTTTGGTTGATTTTTCGGGGTCCTTTGCAAGTGCACAAATCCAAGGAGTTAGTGTCATCCCTTTTTGGTGTTCTTTATGTTGATGTATATGTAACTTCGGAATGTATTCTTCTATGTATTTTATATTATTGTAACCCGATGTTTATTCCGGGATGTTTCTATTATGTATTTGA
>LPNX010002193.1:0-122877 GCA_001517045.1 Pseudotsuga menziesii | reverse complement strand
GATTGGTCTTCTCCTACACTCACATTTTGTCGTTTCATTTGAAATGAACTTGACCCAAAATTTTGGAACAACTCTTTGTAGTTATACAATTAATGGGATCCCTATCCCTAAATGTATATTAATGTCAGGCACCTCTTTCCTCTACCCTTTTAAACCTTTTACAAATTTTTGAAAACTAACCTAACGACCGCGGCAACCAAAGCACAAGAGTGAGAATAGACATCTAATTATTTCCACCCCCACCAACAATTAATTAATAATTGTTCAAGTTCTATAATTAATTCAGATCCTTTCTTTCGTTGTTTGGTTAATGTCAATTACTAATCCGAGCGAGAGTCTATATATAGAGGAAACCAATCCTGCCACTTTATTGCCAAATAGAAGGGAGACAGCGATATGATGGCAACTTAGCAGCACTGTCCTTACCACTTCTTTAATATAAATGAATCTCTTTACTACTATTCATTTATCTATCTATATATATAGTGTGGCTGCCTGTTTAAGGAGTAGTAAGATGCACTAAATCCTTTCAACAAAGCTAAACAGGATCTAAGTAATAAATGGATCGAGTGTCTCGAAGAAGGCTGTAATCTCAAGTGGGTAGTATAAGTAGGGAGGCTCATGTTTTCGTTGTGATTATGTGATTACTTTACACATTTGGCGTGGGCATATTCCATTAATCTGTTCTTTTTAAAATAAAGTAAACAATCTTATTACAAAAGTTTTATTTATTTATTTTTATATAATCAAAATTTAAAAATATTGTAAAGTACAATTTTTTTTTATTTATTTTTAGATCCAAACTGTAACGCTTCATCTCAGAATTCCTAGAAATACTTCAGAATTCCTAGAAATACTTTATTGTATTTTATATTAAATAACATAGTAAAGTAATTATTATATTTATTTTCCAATATATTAATTATAGTATAAAATGTGCAAGCAAATTGTTTTAAGATTTAAACAAAATCAAAAGTATATAATTTTATTTTAAATCCCCTCTTTTTTTTTTTTTTAATGATCATGGTGACCAATTACTACGTTGTAGTCAACTCAAAAGTTTGTAGTTTAATTAACGTTACTAGTTACTATAGTGTAGTAAACTCAATGAGCATGGATTGAATAAAATGGATTGAATAAATAGTAAACTCAACAGTTTGTATTTTAGAGCGTGTTGAAATTCCTAGGAATACTTTATTGTATTCTATATTAAATCTCACAATACTGAAAGAACAAATAAATTGAAGTTTTTTTTTCCAATTTTTATGGGCCGGATTGACAAACCCTTTTTAATATAGCAGCAGATTTTTCTGTCAGTACCGAAAAATAAATTAAATCTCTGATTCTACCAGTAAAATTTAACATGAAATCACAGAGAACTGAAAAATGAATAAATCTCGGAATCTAAGTAAATATATAGTTAAAAGTGGACAAGTCACACAGGCCAAACACCGTTAGTGAGCAAATGGCGGACAACCCTAGTGATTCAAATATATTTAGGTATTATATGTTTATTAATGCATGATTCCATCACAACAAATCTCTGTTTTCTTCTCTTTTGATTAATGTATATTTTCAGAGGTTTATATGGAGAGGAAGGCACATACCTGTGATGGCCCTTTGCTTCAAGATTGAATATGTAGACTAATGATGTCTTGTTGTTAGACTAGAACTGTAGTTTGAATTTTAATTTTCGATATATAATGTTAATTTTAAATACCTTATATGCACCTATAAGCTCGATGTAGATCCTTTAGTATAAAGAACTTTGATTTAAAATAAAATACTTACTAATATGGGATCCAAAATATATATTATTTTTATTTCCATAAAGTGAATTAAACATTTTATGGATGGACACCGTATATTTATATATTGCATAACTAATACACTTTATAACTTTTATTGATCGACACCATATATTTATATATAAGAGGGCCATGTTATGGGTTTTTTTTTTTGTTTTTTGTTTGGTCTACCTATTACAAAGTGGATTCAAGTCTAGTGGCCAAGTAGAGAGAGTAACGGAGATCGAGATACGAACCCGATCGACAAAATGGTGGAGGTAAGAGAGCCACCATCGGAATCAATATTTTGAAAACTCTTGACTTTCCTATCCTATCAAGACTCCTATGCATAGTTTTAGTTATACTGTGATCACTGCTTATATAAAGCTGATGGAAACAGAGTGGTATGGCTTTATTACTCTACATGATCTGATTTACACCAGGTTTGTGTGACAAATATAAGAGTAATGGTAATGATACCTTAGCTTTATCATATATAATATGGTGTTAGCTCCAATTCCAATATACAAGATGTTATGGTGAGCTTAACTGGACTACTATTATAGTTTAATTAGTATCCTAAGCTTAAACCGTAATAATAGTTAGGGGATAATATGCTTTACAAGTAACATACAATGTGCTAACCCAATGCAATAACTAGTACGAGCTTAAACGTAATGAATACAGTTAAATAGACCCATATGTAAGTAATGATAGGTATTACACTCTTCCCATAATAAGAGCATGTGACTAATAACACCATATGAGTTCCATTGACTGAGTTGAATAGCTTACTTGTGACAAAGGATATGACTTACGTACTTTACATAATAGATAAGATCATGTTACGGAATTATTGTTACTTGTATTAGCTTGTGTCAATTACAGATAAACAGTACTCTTCTACCAATAAGCACAGATCACTTGATTACGTCAATAAAGTAAATGTTATGAAACCAGTAGTTACCATAATAAGGATCACATCTATTCATGTAGCTTCTAACTCTTAAAGCGAGTCCTTTCCCGTGGGAGAACTTTCAATCAGAGAGATATAATCCTTGCCAGCCTAATTAATTTTCTCTTGACATTTATCTCTCATTTGCGTTGCCGTCACTGAATTATTTCTTTCTCCCTTGCCGGGTGGGGCACAGGTGGGGCACGCGTTTAAGCAAGACGATACCAAGTGGACGTGTTGTGGGATGGTTGGCTGGCTCTCTCTTAGAGCTCTCAAAACTAACCTTACCTTAACCTATCACTACGAGCACCTGCCATCCCTGCATGAAGGCCATGTGGACAATCGCATGATGCTCATGCTGCATGAAGCTTACGCGCCAGTCCTCCAAGAGCTCAAAGCTGAAGGAAGGATTACCAAAACTTGTGGCCCCTCCAAAGAGGTTTCATTTTACAACAATTTTTTTTTTCTTCTGCCACTGTCAAGGCTGAATGGGTCTTAATGGAAGGAGAGATATCTCGGCTACACAATAGTTTGTAGGAATTTAATATTTTAGATTCAGTTATAAGATATCTCATCTCATATGTTTACTGTGCGTTCAACTCAGCCAAATTAGCATCTGTTGCAGAGAGCTTATATCCAAGATCAGTCATATCTATGGCTCCGGCTGCCAAAGCCGGCTTATTAAATGTTGTAAGCATCTGTAGTGCTCTGCGTGCCGGTGTAGTGCAAGTCGGTGCAGGCTTGCTGCAATTGGCTAATTTGCTCCCAAAACCGGTACTGGTCATTTGGGTTTTTATCATTCTTGTAGTGCAGATCCTTTGCCTATCCTTGCATCCCCCAAGGCGTACACGCAATGGTGCCACTGTACGCTCCTATGCTGCTTCCTCATCAGTCTCAGCAGAGTCACAGCATTATAAGAGCAGCCGCAGCTAGAACAGACCTAGAAATAGCGGAGTTAGCCTCACGACATCTCAAGAAGCTAAAAATATCACAATATCTGCGAGGTCCAGGCAGTGAATTGAGAGCCAACAGCGGGCTCAGCAACCCGCTAGCAAATGCAGACCGGAGTCTGGAAACCCCCTTGTCCCTGGAGAAATGTGGAAAAGAAGAGAAAGAAAAGCAAGAAGAAGCGGAAAACATCACACTCTCAGCTCACAGAGAGTCCTGGCGGTGAATCGAAAGCCAATCATTGGGCTCAACAATCAGCTTGCAAATGAAAACCTGAAACTGGAACCTCCCTTGCCTGTTGAAAATGTGGAGAAAAAGATAAACAAAAGCAGGATTACGAAAAATCCAGTCAATCGGAAAATATTCAAGCGACAGTTGCAAAAAAGAAAAAAAAGGATTGAACTCGCTTCAGCTAAACATTGCAATTTCAATTGATTTTGTGGCAGTGCATTGACCACCCATGGATATGGCAGTGGCTCTAAACGATCGATGCCTTGCACACACGTTATCACAAAAGGTACTCATTTCAACTCTCTACTGAATTCTTTAGCATTTTACAAGAAAAATGTGGTGGCCGTAGTTTAAAAAAAATATATATATATTTTTTTGAAGGGTGATATTAACTATTTGCAATCATGTTTTCTCTAAAACTGCACTTAATTCTCTCAGAGTTTCTGTTTTCCTATCTTTTGAGTATGAATGATTCTATTCAGTTCAGCAGGAGGAGAAAATCATACAGTTCTGAATCAACGCTTAAGGCATGAAGCTTGTATTATTATTCTAAATATTTTAAGCATATCTACTATTGAAAGAATAAAATTCTGTGTATCGCTTAGTATATTGTAGGGCAGTTGTGTCTCAATTGGCCAACGATTTAGAAGGAGTGTCTGTATTATTTTCCTTCCAGCAAGGATGTACTTATTTTAATTAGGGTCATTTCACTTACTGATATGTTAGCATAAGTTACAAATAAATTACAGGAAAATGGATTAAAAGAAATTCATTACAATAAGTGTTAAATTTAAATTACCTCGGCAGCTCCTTTAAGAGAACTGAAAAGTGCACCATTCTGGTTAAACTCGACATTGATATTAACAGACCAGAATGCTAAGAAAAGTGGATTTTCTCTAACAAGAATCCCATCTTAATCGATTTATCTTCATGAGCATGAAGTGGCCTTTCTTATCAAAATTCATTTGATTTCCAATTCCATGACATTTACTTACAAAGTCTTATACTAGTATAAACCCATGTAAATCCAGGTTTGATGAGTTTGTAAAGCTTGAGGTTGCAGATTTTGAGTTCCAATATTTGATACAGATCTGCGTTTAGATGGGTGTGGGTTTAGAACCTAGACTTTTGTTTTTTCACTTCTCCCCTGTTATATATTTGTTTTGGTTATTACACATTGTTTAGCACTCTATGAACATGCCATTGATGCCCAGCGAAAAAATGGCTGTACAAGCCAAAAATTTAATTTATTATTTTATGCTTTCCTTTATTATATAATTTTTTCATGTGCAAGAAGACACTTGTGCTCTCTTGACCAGGTTAATGCTCTTAGGATTTGAAATTTTTAACATTATAGGATTCTATGTGAAACAGGAGAAGTTGATGATTTTGCAAGGAGATAATAGAGTGGGAGATTCAGAAAGAAATGGTCCTAGAAGGATACAGTCGCAGTTTATGCAACTAGGAGGCAATGACTATCCTCACGTTCTATCAAAATAAACAATTTTTGTTTTGATTATTTTTCTCCTAGAGGGCCCATTTAGGTTCCGGTTTTAGAACCTAGGGCTCTGATACCATTCTGTAGTGCTCTGCCTAACGGTTAGAGCACTGTGTCCAATTCTCTGTAATGTTCTCTATCAAAACATTTAGATTGTATTACAGATTTATATCCAGGTCTATTCTATAAATTTTATAGACATATGTAAATACAAGTATGAACTGTAAACATATTCAAGTGAAAATTTCGAGCTGTACATGTTGAGAAATTCATGAATTTTTCATAAATTAGACCATAATAGCATGCATGAGTTTAGTATCTACATACCTCAAATTTAAATACCTGGAATTCATGGTAGATCCAACAGTTTGCTGTAAACCTGGTTCCTTCTTCTTCCAGCTTTCCATCTGAGCCTTAATCAACAAAATGATGTGCCTCCCTGCCGACCAGCTCTCATCATGTGCTGGCCCTAGGAAACCCATAGGTTTCCTAGCCCCCGAGCCCACAGACCAATAATACCGAGAGCAACTTCCTCTCCATTCTTTATCTTCTCAGTCTCAGTCATTTACAGATACTCTCATCCTTGAGTTGTCCCCCTCCTCAAGTATTTTTCTTCTTCGTTTTCCTCATGCAGAGTCCAATTTTCCCCAAAATAAATCCAACCTCTCCACCCCTCCCAAAATCCCCAAAATCCCCCTCCTTATACCTCCTTCCACCGCCTCTTTCATTATTATTTTATTTTATCAGGGGTAGTGCCGTTTCGATAGGTCTGACATGTGTAATGTATTTATCTTGACTTGTACGTGTCAAAAATGTCATACATTACCAATTTTAATGTTTTATGCAATTGTAAAGTCGGTAAAATAATTAGTTTTAATTTAATAAAAGTATTTACTAATAAACTTTAATTAACGTTAATATGGGGCATTACAACTTTGGTAACTGAAACATGTGCTCCAATTAGGTTAAGTTTAACCAATGGTGCTAATGACTATAAATAGACTGGATGGACTCCCGATTTAGACATGACTCCCGATTTAGATATATGACCAAATTTGGACAAGGGAGGATTAATAATCCTAACAATTTTTCATGTTTGGCCAGAAATAATCCTTTCTTAGCATGGCTATGGTTTTATGATAACCTGGATGCCCTGAATAAGGAGTTTTATGAATTTTGTTTAAAATTAACATCTTAATCTTAGGTACATTAGGTATGTATAATCTATCTTTATAAAATAATAATATTTTTTCATTCAAACTATACCCTGTACTTAGACTTTCTATTAAATTTTCTTTTACTTTTGCTTGTAATTTTTGATAATTTTCATCTTGTTCTATTCCAACTTCTAGCAGTTCTTCCAAGTCTATCTTATAAGTGTTGATGGCTGCTGTAAAATTCAGTTTTGCATTTCTACTTAATGCATTAGCAACCTTATTCTCCTTTCCTTTAATATGTTTAATTTCAAAATCGTATTCACTAAGAAAAGCTAGCCACCTAGCTTTCCTAGCATTCAAGTTAGGTTCCAATAGGTATTTCAATCCTTTATTATCGGTCATTGATATAAAGTTCCTTCCTATTAAACGATGATGCCACATTTTTAAGGCATGTATGAGAGCGGCTAATTCTAAGTCATAGGTCGCATAATTTTTCTCATGAACTTTCATCTTCCTAGACTCATAAGCAAAGATGTGTCCTTCATGAGTTAATACTCCACCTAAACTGTCATTGCATGCATCAGTACATACTATAAAATATTTATTAGGGTCGACAATTCTTATAATTGGTGTGGTGGTTAATAATGTTTTTAACTTTGTAAAACTGTCTTCACATTTCTGATTCCAATCGAATTTCTTCCCTTTGTTTTTGCAAAGAGGTTATAGGATTTGCAATTATTAAAAACCCTTCGATGAATCTCCGATAATAACCAGTAATCCCCATGAATGATCGGACGTTAGTTACATCTTTTGGGACTGTCCAATCTTTGATTTCCTTTATCTTTTCAGGGTCAACAAAAATTCCTTCTTTAGTCACCACATGACCCAAATACTGGATTTTATCTTTAAAGAAGTCACATTTACTAAATTTTACAAAACGTTGATGCTCTCGTAACTCTTGCAATACAATTTTAAGTGTTCTTTATGTTCCTCTTCAGACTTTGATTAAATTAAGATGTCATCAATAAATATGACCACAAATTTATCCATATATTTGTGCATTACATTATTCATCAGACACATAAAAACAACTGGGCAATTAGTAAGCCCGAATGGCATAACGACAAACTTGTAATGTCCATATCTAGTCCTAAAATCTATTTTAAAGATGTCTTCATCCTTGATTTAGACTCGGTGGCATCCAGATCGTAAATCAATCTTTGAAAACACCATGGCTCCACATAGCTGATCAAACAGATCATCTATGCGAGGTAACATATATCTGCTCTTGATAGTGATTTTATTTAATTGATGGTAATCTATACATAGTTGTATATTTCCATCCTTCTTCATAACAAAGATGACAGGTGCCCCCCAGGGAGACACACTATCTCTAATGTAATTTTTATCAATGAGTTCTTTTAACTGCAACTTAAGTTCATTTAATTCTAGTATATTCATCCGATAAGGGTTTGTTGAGCTGGGCATTGCATCAGGTACCGGCTCAATAGTAAAATCCAATTCTCGTTTTGGAGGAAGTCCCATAATTTCTTCCTAAAATACATCAAAATATTCCCTTAGAATTGAAATATCTTCCAGTTTTAATTTATCTCTATTGTTGGTATTTTCTTCATTAATTGTTGTTACGGTAAAAGCTTTACAGCCTTTCCTAACATCTCTCTTAAGCTACAAAGAAAAAATATGCCTTATGACTATTTTCCTAGGGATCCCCTTTACATTTATTAACTTTCCATCGCTATTTATGCAAGTGAAGGTTTTATCAAAGCAATTCAGGACCACCCTATGTTGTTCTAACCAATTTGTACCAATTAACATATCATATGAACCTAAAGGTAACACATTGAGTTTAACAGAGGTTTCAAATTGATCCATAGCTACTACATAATTCTTAAAAAAGCTAATTACTTTTCTCTTTGCACCAGTATCTAGTTGAACTAACCAAGCTCTTGCAAAATTTTCAACTGAAATCTTACACTTTTCTACTAAACTAAGAGAAATCTAGCTTAAACTAGCCCCTGGATCAATTAAAATAGATATAGGTATTTGATTTATTTTACCTTCTACTTCCACCATGGAAGTTTGATAATCTGCTTGCGGAGACTCTAATGCTATGTTGGTCCTCAGCATTGTCCTTGCTAGATTAGCAACAGTCATCTCCTCCTGTATTGTGTGTATGGTGCTAACAGTCTTCTTTCGATTGGAGTAAAGTGATGCATAATGAGAACCATTACATTCTTAACACTTTATGGGTTCCTTTCCTTTCGTTCAAAATTCTTTGTATAGTTACTGTGGTTGCTAACAGATTCTTTATTCCTTTGATTGTTTGGATTTGTCTGTGAATTACTTTTGTTCCCTTGGAAATTTTTACAAGGAAAATTTCTGGTGTTACTATTCTTAAAATTTTAATTAGGCACAAAATCTTTCTTTTTCTGTTCAAAGTTATTATTCCTTTTGGACTTCCAGTGGGTCATACTTTCCTTTTTACAATTCTATTCGTAACAGAAATTCGCTTTTCTCATTGCTTCTTCTAAATTTTTTGGATTGTCATACTCAATTCTGTCCTTTATATGATAAGGTAAACAGCTGAGAAACCATTGTACCTTAGGTTTCTCGTCCACAATATATGGCACATACCTGAGCAGACTTAGAAATTTAATATTTAGTTCTTTCATATTAATTGTTCCCAATTTTAGCTCGTAAAATAATTTAGCCCTTTCCTCATAATATTGTTTAGATAAAAATTTCTTAAATGTACTCCAATTTATATTTTTCTCCCTTATACCTTTTACTCTTTTTAAGTCCTGCCACCAAATATCCGCTTTTCCTGTGAGATTATAAATAGCCATCCTGGCCTTCAATTAATTAGAGTATTTATAAATTTGGAAGTATTTCTTCATCCCATACAGCCAGGATTCTACTTCTTCCCCCTTTTCAGTTTCTCCAATAAAGGTTGGTGGCTTGATCTTCTTGAATTCCCTAGAGATTTCTTTGTAAGGTTTAAACTTTCTCTTCCTAGTATGGTGATTATCTTCATTATTGTCACTAGTATAATGGAAGTTTTGTTTATGTGAATCACCATATACTTCAGAAGATGAGCTACTTTAATTTTTAACTTGTTTAGTCTTTTTATCTTTATGCTTGTAACCCATATCTTCAAACTCAGTTCTTTTATCTTTTCCCTCAGTATGAAATCTTTCAACTAAAATCTGATTTAGCTCCTCCCGAGCTCTCAGAATCCTCTCATTTTATTTCTTGACTGATTCCATCTCTATTTTTAGTTCCTTAACTGTTTTTAGTAGTTCGGAAGAATTATTAGTTATCTCTTCTTGTATCAGTTCTTTTTGAAAATTATTTCGTTTAGTGTAAGGAGACTCCTCATCTACATATTCTTTCAACCTATCCATACCTATCATTAACTCAAAAATAAAATTCTATGGATGTATCATTCAAAAGAAAACAACATCAAAATGTTAATTTAAATTTACTATTCCACATAAGAAAGTTGAGCTACATTCAGGCCTAGTGTTTGAACCTTGTGCTTTGATACCACATGTAATAACTCAAAAATTTGTAAAAATTTAAAAATTTTCATTTGACATAAAATGTCAAATGTCAATGCTATTGCACCACTAATTGATTTCAGATAATCAAACAGTTTGTAATAGAAACAAGGATTAATTCTTTATTAGGTTATGTATAACTAGAAGGCTTATCTGAACAAGTTGTGTTAGCACTGTTTAACTGTTGTAAACTTTTTTTCGAGAAGGTAGAAAAGATATTTTGTCTTTTACTAATGCTAATTTTATTATTGTTTTTTATTTTTTGTCAAGTAGGGAAAATTTCTTAGTGTGACCGGGGGCTTACTTAGCTTCTAGCTAACATAGTGGGACTGATGGTTCTTTACATGTTTTAACAGGTAAGCTTAATTTCTAGTAAAAATAATATTTATGTTCAGGTCAAGAAGATACTTCCCTAGCATGAATATGATGCTAGACTTAGAAAATTTAACTATAGCTTGACTCCATAAGAAGTAATGTTGAATTTGATTATGTTGTTAAAAATTCGTAAAGACGTTAAAACCAAACTACATATGTATGAGTAAAAAATTGCATGATCAATTACTATCAAAAGTCCTCAAATCAATTGGACGATTATAATTAAAATCCTAATGAACACTTGTATTCTTGTTTACAATAATTGTAATTTAAAGTTTAAATAGAAAGAATATAGTTCACATATTTGATGCTTAGATAACTCAATATTGTTTGGTGTCTATCGTAATTACCTTCATTATAGGGCTCTATAAACAACATTATCTCAATGAATAACCAAATTACATTTAATTTTATCTATAAATTCATTATTGAGTTTCTAGAATTTCATTGAGATCTCTTATATCATTTTGGTTCTTAGCTAACCAAACACTCTTTCAATGCTAACAAGTTCAAAGGCTAAGTCCAAGACATGGGGGCTTCACTTGTTGACCAATATACTATCATGTTAGTTCATATTGTGGGTTTTAAAATGATAAAAAATAGAACCAATATATTGCAGGTATTAGGGGGATGAGGGGGTTAAGGTGGGGCTGGGTAGGGTGGTTTATAAGGATTGAGCTATAAAAAGGGGTGGGGAGGAGGTTTTAAGTATTGGGAGGGGGTTTCAAAAAAAAGAGTTTGGGTCAATATCTCTCAAAATTAAGGGTATTCTTTAATATCCCATGATTGCACGTGCTATGTGAGAGGTTCACTAAGTGAAGTCCCCATGGTCCAAGAATCACTAGCTCTCCTTCTTGCTATGGTTTAAAAGTAAAAATATGTCTTTCTCATAATTGCTATCAAACATAGTTAATAGACATAACTATCTTATCTTGATTTATTAACAAAGAAACCCTAGAAGAAAATTTCATGTTATATCCTATAGTTGATACACTAAATATCGATAACTCCATGATAATATTACATTATTGGCAATCTATAAATTACATTGGTTTAATGATTATAGGTATTTGATATGTAATGATTCCATGCAGGCTCGAAGATGCATTGCTAACTATAGAAATGCCACCCAAAATGAGGAATAATTTCATGGACAAGTGGGAATGTTTTTTCCATAGCTCGAGTTGACTTAAAAGAAATACCCTAACCCTTCTTTTCCCATTGCAAGTAGCCCTTAGACTGGTGTAGCCGAGAGGCAAGTTCGTGGCCGCAATAAACCTGCAATGACCTCTATTCTGCAACTATCTTCCATCAAAAGTCTATGAGCTTGTCTTAGTGAGGTGATAAGGTAGTCCTTGAATATTAAATATTGTTGAAGCTTGCTGAGGGTGTAGAAACTGTTCTTCTTCTTTGCTATTTTAGAAAATAAATAGTGGATAGAGTTTATAAAAGAGTACTATTCGTTCTCGTTGGATAATGCTCGTTTCCCTTTAGGTTCGTGATTCGTCATCTTCTTAGCTTTTGGAAAGGTGCCAATAAGCAGTCTTAGGTGGTCGATTCCTCAAATTCATTAAAAAATAAACACTTAATAGGTAACGACTTAACATAGGTTTTCAATTTAAGTGAATTTTGAATGGTTTAATTTAATAAATGGTGTGTAACCATTCAATGGTTGTTGCTTACAAGTTTTATTCACCACTCTAGATGTTGGAAGCGATTTGGTTCCTTCAACTTCCAATTACATAGACACTGGTAAGCCCGGGGCACGCTGAGGGTTTCTCCTGTAATGGTGTTATGGTGATTTGAAACAAAATGGGAAAGCTTCATTTGTGGTTATGGACTCGGCCTGGGTTTTACTTGTTAGGTTTTTACTTATTGATAGTTTTGTTTTTATGGGACTTTTAAACCCTAGAGGTTATAAAAAAGTAAGAGAGTTTAAGTCTTAAGTAGCTGAGACTTAATTTTTTTGTCACAGATCCTACACGGCTTGAGAAGATGTAAAAGCTTCAAGTTTTTCACATGCATCTTAAGTTGTATTGATACTATTTCAACCATTGTCTAATTACCTACAATTTTTAAGCGGCCTTTGCTTGGTATTTTTATCCAACGAGACTCGTGACTAGACATAGGGTATGAAAGTATTGGTTACCATTCGGTTTACTATTTCGTTTATATTTGTATAGTTTGTTTTGAGTAGAATTAGCCTTGACCAATATTTATAAAGGCCATATGCCATTACTCTTATCTTATTTGTCTTTACTAATTTGTTAAGAGTGTTATTTAATTTACAATTTCATTTAGTATAGATGATTTATAATGATTTTGTTTGTTGTTCAGAATTTATAACATGATATTAGGTGAATAATCTACTATGTTTTCTCTTTGAATGGTTATTATATTTTAGATAACCTATAGTTCAGTGATGAGAAATGGTTTTAGTTATGTTTTCTATTCTTACTTTTGGTAATAATTACTTACGGCTGTTAAATTTGTTATTATGATTAAGAATGTTGAAGTTTGTTTTTAGGGATAAAACCTACCTCATGTAAACCCTAAATACACCTCGAGGGTTATAGTAAAAATAACATCTGTATTTCAAAAACATAAAATAAAATATGAACTAGGAAATTATTATAAAGACCTATGTATTACTAACTAGGTTAAACCCTAAGTACTATTTTTACTATTTCTATATTTGTTTATTTAACTTTATTTATTGCGTTTAGAATAAATATTAGTACTAGTAATATTTCTGTGATTAATATAACCACTAGTGACTAATGTATACTCTATTCTTTTCCTGTAACTAGATATTGCAGATATTTTTAGTAGATAGAGTAAGTACTACTAGTTTTCTATAATTGAATCACATAAAAACTATATAAGTAATCATTTGCATTTTTCATAGACAGTAATAAACAAATATACTTATCTAACTTAAACAACCAGCTGTACTAGAGTACTTCCTTATAAAAGGCATGGAAAAATATAGTGTAGTAATTTCTTTCTATTCACATTTCATTTACTAATATTCTTAATTTTTTAAATATATTCTACTGATCATTAAGTTTATCAAAACACAAAACTCTTTTTGGCATAAACCCTAACAAAATAACAACATGCATAACCTTGAAAAACTATTAAACATTTACTGAAACAGAGTAAATAAATTATCAATAACTTGAACAAATAAAAACCCGTCAATTGATGCGGTGACAACAGCTTAAGGAGGTTGTTTCTCCGAACCAAATCCTGGATAAATCTTAGTCTGCACTTCCTCAGGACCCTCAAGCCTATTTCCTGGTTCTCCTGGTAGAGTACTGGGTGAAGAATGTATCCTTGAGACCTTCTATCACTTGATTGGTCAAATTACAATAGTAATTCAATCTTTCTTACAGCAGTAAGAACTTCAGCCTAACAGCTGCATAAGTTCCGTTCTCAGTAGTTAAACCCTCAAACTCACTTCCATAAGTCCCCTCCATTGATTTTCTCATATGCAATTCATTCACACTGAATGATCACATTTCCAAAAGATGAGCAGCCTCAACTATCTTCAACGGGAAGTTTTATAATAATGCCTAGGTATTCTAGGTCAGTTTTTACTTTATGAGCCACCTACTCCAATTCCACTTTCTTGGGGAATCATAACCACAAATATAGGGAATTTGCCACCTGCAACAGCTAGAAGTAGTTTGAGGATGTTGCCACTTGTTAGTATACTCTCCACCTAGTCTCCTCCACCAAGTGACTAGTTAACACTCTTTTAACAGTTACCCTAAGCTATTGTCTCATCATTTATTTACTACGAATAAAATATTCTGGAATACATTAATTATTCTTGACCCCACTTGGTCATCAATTACAAACTTAGCATAAAATATAACATAATGCTCCTCAATAACATTAAATTGTTTTTGCAAATTGGGGCATGTGACACACACTCTCTCTCTCTCTTATTCTCCATCCCTCCCTTAACTATTCCTGAGAGAGGAAAATGACAAAAGAGTAAAAGATTTAGTTATTTGAAAATGAAAAATGAATGGTGATGAATCATGGAAAAAATATAACTACAAAGTTGTAGGTCTAGAAACTACCTTTCCATCAATATAAGAAGCATAAAAATATGAGTTCATGATCAAAATTTATGGCCGAAATATAAATTTTGTTCATTTATTTAATAAAAGGGCATGCATGTTCTTAGAAGAATGCACACATTCTTAGAAGAACACTCACGTTCTTAGAAGTTCACACACGTTCTTAGAAGTGCACAAGAATTATTAGGAATGTGTGCATGCTTTTAATGCATGCTTTTAGGGGTTTTGATATATATATATATATATATATTAGAGGTTAGGGGTTTAGAGAGAGATATATATTAGGGGTTTTTAGAGAGAGAGAGATATTAGGGATTAGGTATATATATATCCATAACCGCCGATATATATCTCTCTCTATCAAAACCCCTAACCGGTTATCTCTCTCTCTCTCTCTCCCTCTCCCTCTCTCTCTCTCTCTAAACCCCTAATCCCCAATCTCTCTCTCTCTCTCTCTAAATCTCTAACCCCTAATCTCTCTGTATTTATCTCTCTCCAAAACATCAATCCCTAATGCACTATCTCTCTCTCTCTCTCTCTCTCTCTCTCTCTCTCTCTCTCCTAACCCAACCTTATTCCTCTCTCTCTCTCTCTCTCTCTCTCTTCATTCCTGTAACTCCCTCCCTATCTCACCATGTCTTCTATCTTCCCTTCCTCTATCCCTCTATCCTTGTAACTATCTAACTTCCTCTGTCTCTCTTCTCCCCTCCTCTCTCTCTTTATATATATATCTCTCTCTAATATTTAGTCTCTCCCTCTCCTTTCCTTCCTCACTCTCTTTTTCAATGTTCCATCTTCACTACCTCACTCCTATCCTCCCTTCCTATATGTGTCTCTCTTCATATAACTATCTTCCACCTTCCTCCACTCTCTTTCACCATCCCTCCCTTTGCATCTCTCCCTTTCTCTCCCTTTATTTGCCACTCCCTATCCATCTCTATTTTCCTCTTCCTCTCCAGTCCTCCCTCTCCCTACCTTCATCAATCATGCATGCTCTCTTTCACCCCTTACTCTCTCTCTCCATATCCCTCTCCCCATCCCCCCCCCCCTCTCTCTCTTATTCTCCATCCCTCCCTTAACTAGAAACTACCTTTCCTTAAATATAAGAAGCATGAAAATATGAGTTTGGGATCAAAATTTATGGCCAAAATACAAATTTTGTTCAATTATGTAATAAAATGGCATGCATGTTGTTAGAAGCACGCACACATTCTTAGAAGAACACTCACGTTCTTAGAAGTGCACACACATTCTCACACACGTTCTTAGAAGTGCGCTAGAATTATTACGAATGTGTGAATGCTTTTAATGCATGTGCATTAAAAGCACATGCACACTCCTAATGCATGCACACTTTATTTTATACATGGATGCTTAGATAGCAATTCAAGATTTTCCAAACCATAGTGTGGACACGGTCTTAGGGGCATGCATATGTTTCTAAATTTTAGTGCTCGCATGCTCCTATTGCAACACTTTTGGGTATCATATTCATACAAGGTACCTATACACTTTCCCAACTGATATCCACATTTTCTATGGGGTTTATATAATATTCTTTCTTAGCTATGAGACTATAAATATTCTCTCATTAGAAGGACATGTTTCATTCCTTCAAGTTCAAAATAATGTTATTCTCAAATTATAAAACAAATCCCTAATAGTGCAGTTTAAGGATCAACATCGTCTAATATCTCAATTATCAAATTCTACATTTGTTTTCACACCATGCACATTAACCTCCACATCGGTTAACCTTACAATAGGGAGCACTTTGTACTGATTTGGTAACCCAAATTGTATCTATGGAAAAAAAACTTTGGCTTCCTCATCAGTTCCCAAGTCTTCATAGGTAGAATATTCTCATCAACCCCTAGATCTAGCATTACCTCTGTCATTTCAAATCCCCCCTGTTTCAAGGACAACATGAACTCCTTCCTGGTTATTATTCTCTTCCCTATGCAAATTCCTTTCGGGAAGTGGAATAAAGATGGGATCTTCTGCTTCATTGATTATTAGTAACTTTGCAAGCATACTCATTACTTTATTTACAACATTCTAATCATTCAATATATTGACACAACTTGGTAGAAAGATACTTACATGGTCTTCGTGATGGTTCTCATGGGTTGTTTCGCTCCTTGTTGTGTGGTCTCACACTATGTGGCCCGGTTTTGTTCTTTAGAATTCATGTTATGTAATATTTTTTCTTCATTTAGTATTCTTTTGCAATCTTCCTCTTCGCACAACCTACGCAATAGATCATCACTGCATAGCCTATCTTGAGGAAATTATTCATCCCACTAGGAGGCATGATTAACCTCTCTCTTGACGTAGCACATGATATGTTATTGTTCCTCTTCCTAAAACTTTGATTGAGGTTATCTATGTTTCTTTATTTTGGGCTCAATTGGGAGGGATGCACTGCACTCTCCTCCTAGATCTTGTCCTATGCGGGAACCTCCTCGACTGACAATGTTATGTGCACCAGACACTTTCTATTCTTATTCCCCCTTGGTTTTGTGGTTACCATGTTACACCGTCCTATTTTATCTTCCCATTTCTTTACTAGGTTACCATTCAATCTTAGGGGGATTATATCACTATTCTCATCAAAGTTCTCACTTTCTTCAATTATGTGCCTCTTGAGAGGTACCTCATTTTCTGAGCACTCTTATTTCCTAGACTCTACGCATCATTTTGGATCAAAGGGACCTTCTACACATTCTCTTCATGCATTCCCATCTCTATTGTTCTTCTTTCCTCTCAAATCATTATCTTATCCCATTGATTGATTTTCTTGTTTCCTTCTTTTAACTGCAAGTCTGATTTTTTACCTTCTTGCTTATCTTTTCTCCCTATGGAGTTCTTTTTTTCTTTTGGATCCATGGCTAGGGTAATCTATTCTCTCTCTACTTCATACCCCAGCTCCATAGTTCAGGGATTACCATGTCATACTATTGGGTTCATTGTCGTTGGCCCCTTCTCAACAACAATTGAATTCACTCCAACAACCTGTTTCTTGGTCTTGCTTTGAAATTTTCTTCTACGTAGCTATAAGGATCAATAAATTCTATAGAAAATTCTGTAATGTATCCCTCTTTTAGATGCAAGAACCATAAATTACGAGGTCTAGGCTAGGTATTATCAAGATATTGCAGTTCTTCTATCTTCTCTTCATCCCACATTATTGGTATAAGAACTATCAAAGTAGTAGTTATATTGGATGGTCTCTTAACCCATTCCTACATCAAAACAAGAAGTTCATAGAAGAAAATTTTATGTCCATCTAAGTAAATGTACCTTTATCTCCAACCTTGAGGATAAATTGGGATTCCTCTAAACTCTTCTTGCACAAATTTGTCCTCCTTTCTCTCCAACCAGTATTTGATCCCATCTTTCAAAGGTTTCCACCTCATATCTTCAACCACAATACACAATTCTTGTTAGGTTCCGACAATGGAACCATTGTTGGTTGTAGTCCATCAGACTCAAGGTTCAACAAAAACAACCAACAAAAACCCTATAGGCATTGAAATTTTCAATAGCAAGTAAACTAAGTAAGGTATCACCCGAGATGTGTAGAGGAAATTACACAAAACCATAATCAGGTTTTCATAGGGAGGGACGGTTTCATCTTACTTAGTATAATCTTCATTCTATGTTAGCATTCATCACATTCACCATTACAGGAATACTCAACATACAAGTAGCATAAAATCCATAGCATTCATTCACAGAGACATTGCGAATAAGATAGACATGAATAGGAAGTGTATTATATTAGTTTGGAAAAATGTGGGTGACTCTATACATCACAACTCGACAACTTAACTTTTGCATGTTAATTTCCTTAAAGTCGTAATTTGGACTTCTTGAAAAAACTTCAAAGAAATAATTACAAGAACATTATTATTAACAAAATACAATGTGATTCCTTATCTAATTACTTGAACCCAACCCTTTACAAAATTGAGCCTTATATAGGATGAGTTTTCTCCAAAACAATAGAATGCTACTTGCATGCAGTTGCTTATCTGATTTTGCTAGGCACATCTAAGTATGTTCCAAAGGCGCAGCGCATAGTACCATGACCAAAAATTGGGAACCAACATAATTTATTACTTGAACTTTACTAAACTTGAACTCAGGTCATTTTCTTATGCAAATACCCACTTATTCACTTATGTATTTGTTCTCTTAGTTCATGCAATGTTCATGTTTTTTTAGTTGCTTCATGTGAGTTTTTGTGTCTTTCTTCTATTTTATTCTCCTAAAAAATTGTCTCATTTCTTGATTTCTCTCTTCTTTTGTATCCAAAATATTTATTTTTAATAATTTTCTTTACTTAGAATGTGAGTTAGAGACCCAACATTAGCAGTTAGGGTTTTGGAAGGGTTTAGTTTTATAGTTTCATATTATTAAAACATAAAGTATAGTTTTCCATGTTTAGTATTAGTTTTCCTAAGTCAAGTTTCCCCTTTAATGAGACTATGGCCTCTCTTATCTTCCATTCTTCCCAGTTGATCATGTGGAGGATATATTTAAATATAACGATAACACACTGACATTCAAACCATGATGATTATCAACGGTGTTTAGTTTTTAGTATTTAGAACAATTTTCAACATAATGTACTTAAAAAAATAAACTAATCAACTTAGGATAGTGGAATATTGCGATATTACAATATTCTTACACAAACCATTATTTCTATTGCTCACCAATCCTGCATATGGATGTAGATCATAACATGATCATAAAATAGGACCTAAATAAATAATTTTTTTTCCTACAAGATGATTATGTTTCCAATTTTAACAATTAGGCAAAATAGTGATGGGTTCAGCCATCCAGTTTATGGATTAGGACCAAGACCATGGGTTTCTATCCTAACTATTACTTTTAGGGATTATAGTCCATGTTTAAGGATCTATACCATGACACATAAATCATATAAAGGTGAACAAAATTAAATAATAACAACAAACAATAATAAAATAATAATAATAAACATCAACATATATATATATATATATATATATAATTATTAATAATTAATAATAATATTTAATAATGTCTTTACGAAAAGACATGACAATTAATGAAAGGGTATTCCGCCAAAATATAAATAACAGGCCCTCAATTGTAATTCATTACTTATTTATCAATTTATACATCATTTTATATCTATAGATATGTGGGTTATTTCAAAAATTACTGGTTCATTCCAAGTTAATTGAAAATATCCAACTATAGATGTTACATTGGTATTATATAATATAAATAATAATAATTAATAATTTATTTACGAAAAGACATGAATATTAATGAAAGGGTATTCCACCAAAATATAAATAACACACCATCAATTGTAATTTGTCACTTATCTATCAATTTATACATCATTTTATATCTATGGATATCTGGGTTATCTCAAAAATTATCGATTCATTTCGAGTTAATTGAGAATATCCAACTATGGATGTTACATAAGGAATATAGGGGTTTATATTTAATTCCAAACTACTAATTTACACAACATATTTGAGAATTAATAAGGATTAAATATATCTTTATAGCTTGATTAATAGGACATCCAATAACAATTATAAAAGAACAAGAATTATGTTTGAATTTGCATTTAATATGGAAATCAAGTTGAGGATAACATAAGAACACACATATAGGGGTGCGAGGACGTAAATCCATCCAATTACTTGGGTGTGAGGTGCCCCAAGCTAACAAGCTTCAAAGGCTACTACATCAAGTCCAATCGATGAGGCAACCACATGCTTGGATTGAAGGGTGTCATCTTGGAATAAGTGCACATGAAAAAAAACAAATTTAAAAATACTTTAAAGTTAGTTCTACCAAATATTTTTCAATTGCAACATTAAATACAAAAACAATGAATATATAAAAATTATGTCAGACTAACCTCATCCAATAAAATTCTAGGAATAAGGTCCTCTCATGGGCTATAGAGATTATGTCCACAATGTGAGCATTGTTGAGAAACAACTAGATTGAAACAAGAAAACCCAACCTAGCTAGATGATGGCTTGACACTAGGTTGTCTAGCATCATCAAAGGATGCTGCTACAAATTCACTATGTTACACTAGACTATGTGTTGAAGATGATATTGTAGTAATAGTGCATCAAATCCTATCTCGAAGATGAGGTGGATGAGGTGGGAATCGGGCATGTTCCTAGGATAAGGTGCCCTTTTCAATGGGTTTTGTCAAGCATTTTCTTGAATACCAACCCCATAGATTTCACCAATGTCCAAATAATTGGCATGGAGACCAAGAAAGAACTCAAACTATAATTTCCTAAGAAAATATAGAGGAACATCCTTATTATTTTAAAGAGGATTATCAAAAAAAATAACCATCGATCCATCCAATGGTATTTCCAAGGTTGGAATGTTTACCAATCTATGCACACATGCCTCTTTCTTGCATTACGTGGCTAGTTGGATATTGGGTCAATGAACAATGGGAAGATGAATTATTTCATTATATTTAATTATTTAAGTTCTTCCTTTCTAATTCTACTTGAGTAAAATTCCCTCATTCTGGACCTATAGTCACATATATCGAGGGAAAATTTTAAGAACACACAATAAATTAATATGTATAATAAATGGGTGAACCTCCCTAATATACATGAAAATTTGAAGGCTATTTTGTCAATAATATAATATGTATATATAATGCTTTGGCTAATCTTTCATTCTATTATAGAATCTTGTAAAATCTTGGTGAATATTTCAATAAATTATAAGATAATGTAAAATATTGGTGAATATTTCACTAAATTTGTAAATATTGTAAAAAATTACTTAATCTTTCATCAAATTATAAAACCTTGTAACGTCTTGGTGAATCGTTTTTTAGTAAGACTCGGATTTTGATTATGTAGATTACTAAGGTAGTGAAATAGAAGAGAATATACTAGAGATTGACTCTCTTGACTCCTAGACCCTCAAATGAGCAAATGCATGAATGAGGAGAGGAGGGATTTATTTATGCATTTCATAAGCAATATTGGGTCACTCACAAGTAGAGGTGTTGGTGAAACAAAACTACACTAACTAGATTCAAGTCAAGTGGGGAATCCACTTTTTACCTCATCCCTTAATGGTCCAATGGACATGTGGGGACCCAAATCTTGACATATCAACAAACTGATATAAATTTACACTTTACACCATGGAATGATTATGGCACCCACAAACCATTAAATTAAAACATGGATTATTATTGAGACCCACAACCTTAATATAGTGTACTAATTCCCAATTATCTTATTTTCCAAATTTTTTATTTTTAATATACCCTCTAAGAAAAAGGTAACATGCTTACCTCTTTATAGATACAAATGCCAATTTTCCCTTCTTTTGTTGACAATCAAAATATGAATTATGTCATTTGATTTACAATTTTTAGAGTTAGTTAGAAACTTGCAATGGTTATTATAAATAAGAACATACACTAAGAATGATGAAAGCACATTAATTTACCATCACACGTATCATTAAAACTACTCTATTAATGACTAATTTTTCTAGATAAACTTAGGAGTTGTTTGTATCCATGTCCTTGAAATTTTTCAAAAGCATGCAAATTGTAGTAAAATTGTTTTAGCACCCTCATTGAATTCAAAAGGATAAATATCAAATGGCATAATTCCTACATATGACATCAAAAATTCCATGTACATATTATACACAATCATGATGGAAATGAAGTATCGAGTTCCAACTAAATCATATTTTTTTTTTTAACATAAACTTAATTTTTTTTATTAAAAGTGGCTGAAGCCCAGCCCGGCTTACAAAGAGGAATCCAAAAAAAAGAAGGCTGATTCCCTCTAATAGAACAGTCAGCCTTCTTATAAGCGCTTTGAGAGGAGAATCCAAAATTCTTCTGAGGCTATTTTGAGGAAAAGAATGCTTGCAAGAATAGACTCTCACAAATTGTGAGCAGAGAAGAATACAGAAACAAAACATTAAATAGGTGGAGAGGAAAGCCCCTTAATGAAAGGATCCAATTTCTTCTGAGAGCCCGAGCTGATATTTGAGGTTGCTTCCTTTTCTCTACTTTCTTTATTTGTCTTTCGCCCTCTGGTGAGGGGAGGAGAAGGAGCTGAAAAGTCTTCAGATTCATAGGTTCCCTTAGATGAAGGGGCCAAGGAAGCTAGCCCTTCCTGGACTAGTGTCTCATCAACCAAAACGTTGAGGTCTTTGCTAGATCCTGGAGAAGCAACTTTTGGATCAGCTACCTCCATGGAGCCAGAGGGACTAGGGATTCCCTACTCTAGAAAAACTGCACAGTGCAACTTCAGGTTCTTGTGCTTCATCTTCCTGGAGCACTTCAAAACTATTTTTGTTTTTCGTCCATGGAGTATCTACAAGAGGAGAAGAATATTGAGGGGAAACCTTGTGTTGAGACAGTTGAGGATCCTTTCGCTAGGGAGGACAGTGTCGATTAGAGACCATCTGGAACTCTGTATCTTTGGAAGCTAGAAGATTTGCTGGTTTCTGTGGTTCTGCAAGCTTAGGGAAGCTTTTAGCGAAGTGACCGTAAACATGACAGAAGTTGCATTTGAAAGGGATCTACTCATTATCCAATTCTTGAATGTGGGTCCATTCTCCTAATGTGAGCTTTAGGGCTTCCGAGAGTTCTTTCTCTATATTCACCTCTACATAGATACGAGCACATCTGTACTGGCCCCCTTTTGGTTCTACACTATCTAGATAGTGACCTAACTTATTACCAATGTCAATCAAAGTGCTTTTCCCCCAAAGATGAACATGGAGATTAGGGAGTCTTACCCAAATAGGAGCGACAGTGATCTCTTCTTTTGGGTTAAACCCCAAATACCATGGGGCTAAGAACATACCTCTAGAGCCCATGAAAAAAGGGCCCGAATGGAAGACTAGGTCTCTTTCTTCTTTATTTGAGAACATGAATACAAAAAACCCTAGTCCAGCTGCAAAGAGAGAGACCTGTCCTTATAGAAGAGGGTTCCATTGTTCTGAGATCCAACTCTCCACTGACTTAGGGCTGGGCCATAACCATATGAACTTACCAATGAGGACTTACTCATAGAGGATGAGAGCTTTCTAGCATGGATCCGAAGGAGAGAGATCTAGAGAGGGGATCTCGTCCATCTTTTTCATGAACTTGGATGAAGAATGAGAAGCTGCTTGAGGAGTGGCAGCTTGAACAAGGGCCTTGAAGGCGATGATCTGGGCATGAGAGCCCATTTCTTGAGAGGAATCCACGCTGAAAGCATGAGAAACCACGCTGAGGTACAAGGAGCAACAGCCAGTGATCTAGCAAGCATGACTCTATGAAGAGCAGCAGCTAGTGATCCATGGCTCTGAGAAGCAAGGTGGAAGCTAGGGAAACCCTAGCCATGGAAGAGGAGATGATCTGCTCCGTGCTCCATAAGGAAAAACTCTACATCCCTTAACACTAAATCATATACTTATCATACATAACTAGATCCATTTTTGGATGATGATAGAAATTACACATGAAAAAAAATCACCAAAAAACATTTTACTTCTGAATGACCCTTACAAAAAAATAATCCTAAAACAAGTATAGAACACAACAAATTTAGGTCAATAATAAAATTGACAAACTTAGCAATACAAATAAAAAAATCTACTAGTCACTAACTTTTTAATACAAATAAAAGAATCTACCAGAACACTTTGGACAAATCTAGAAGAAGACAATGAATATAATGACCATTCCACTATAGCCCCACCATTATAATGAGTTTGCATTCATTTATATTACAAAAAGAACAAAACAACAACAATAACATACATAAAATATGAACATATGTACACTCTCATTAATGCCTTAAAACCAATAATAATTGCAAAGCAACATCCTAATAAAATCATATTTTAAACAACTCGGTCAAATTGAGTTTGAATATGTAAAAACTATGTGGCGTATCTACATCAAGAGTAGCATCTGCAAACAGCATATAAATTCCAATCAGTAGTTCAAACAAGAGAAGGCATAAAATAAATAATATATTTTGAGCTCTAGAACACTTTCATGGAACCAATACTTCAAGGACAGAATAAAACTCTAATAACACCCAATGATCCCTAAGAATCAAAAGTTTCCTAGAATTCAAGAAGCCTAAAAAATAATCCATGATAAAAAGCATGATAAATGGTAAATGGTAAATTTACAATATAATAATCAATTGTAATAGTAGATAAAAAGCATAAAAAACATGATAAAAAGCATAAAAACATTGGATAAAAACATTTTGTATTCTATTGTATTACATTTTGTATTTTAATTATTTGATAAAAACATGATGCAATTTTGTATTCTATGATAAATTCTACGTGACGCGTGCCCCTTCAAGACTTGAGATTTCAACAATAGAGATGTTATTCAAAGATTAAAATGTCAAGAAAATGAAGAATGAAAAGTGGAATAAAAAAAACTAGAGGCACCACCCTGCAAACACAATGCCATGTGAGTGAGCCATGAATCGGGGACTATTTATGTAGAACAAAATAGAGCCCGATTTTCCTTCCAATACAAGAAATCGAGGTCTCAAAGAAGGTATCACATGAAATCGGCTTAAAAATACTGGAAAATGCAACCATATGCCTAAATTTCAAGGAAAATGGAGGGCAGAATAACCCTTGGGAGCCTCGAGTACTAAAATTGGGGGATAAGGAATGATTTAACTAGAATTTCTCTAGAAGTGGCCAAAGATAGATTAAAGGGATATTTTCTTAGGGATATTTTTTTTAAAATTTTCCTCATTTATATAGGGGAGGCCATTCATTTTGGATTTATTTGTTTTCTAATAAATATTGGGCGAATATATTTTGGCTTGAAAAAATTATTTTCATATAAGAAAATAGCCCACTAATTTTTTGTAACCCCCTTAATATAGCCCATGGGCTATATATAGCCCCTAAAATGATCCATGCATATATCCAACAATTTCCCTTGGATATGGTCAATGGAAGCCACAATGGTGTCAAGGGAAGTGTTTAATGAATGGCAAGATGGTTCTTTTATGTTTCAATGTTCACCAATTAGGTTTTTCAACTCATCTAAACATTGATTTAATTCATTGTTTGGGTCTTACATGGGATTAGGGTTTTGGTTTAGATTTCGATATGGGTTTTCTTCCATATTTATTAAATAAAAAATACAGTTAAATAATTAAAATATTTTAAAACAAAAAAACAAATTTCTAAAATGAAAAACAAACAATGAGAAAAATCGAGCTTACCTAGAGTAGATGGTGGTAGAATTGGATGTGTGGGTGTATTGTTCAAGAAAAAACATGTTGGCATTCTCTCATAGTGGTTTCACTATCATTCTTGGGGAGACAAGGACGATTTAACAAATGTGAATCAACACAAACACATGCACACTTAGGAACACATGCATCCTTTTGAGTGTGTTTGTTCTTAATGTCATGTGCATGTTTTTACTCAGATGTTTCTTCGAGTTTAAAATGTGGCATTGGTGCATAGACGTTCATAAGAGGCCCAAATCTATGTGAATAGAAACATGTGCATGTTCCTTCTAATGTGCATATGTTGTTTTTTAAATGAACTTGCATTCCTATTTCAATAAAAATGGGAAGCAACTTCTTTCAAACCCCTTATATAATCCAAAATTGAATTGGTATTCATGAACTTAATAACCATTCTCTATATATATTCTTATTCTAATTCTAGTGTCTTATTATATTCTTATTCTAATTCTAGTGTCTTATTCTAATTTAAAACGAAAGAAAAATTTACAAACTTACATATATTTATAATTTAAGATATGTAAAGTACACCAAATGACTTTGTTAGTGATGGTCCACCATTTAGAGATAGATGACTATGCTTCTATATATATATAAAATTAAACTCATTATATGTGTTAGTATAATCTCAAAAAACTATGATCACAAGCATGATTGTCAAATTATTCTTACTTTATAATAGTTTAAGAGTATAAAAATAACAATAACTAAACAAAATTTTTTGAGATAGAGAATACTAAACCATGGCCAAACTAAACTATACTATAAAAATAACAGTAACTAAACAAATAATTTTGAGAGAAACAATACTAAACCATGGCCAAACTAAACTATACTAATATTGAGACAAAGGGTGGGTTGACCCTTCTTCACTTGATAAAAATATTAATTGTAGACAGATTTTGACCATGACAATTATGAATAAGCTTTGTTTGTGGATCATGGTTGATTATTGATAATAACATTTACTAAATAATTAATATAGAGATAAAAATATTAATTGTAGACAGATTTTGACCATGACAATTATGAATAAGCTTTGTTTGTGGACCATGGTTGATTATTGATAATAACATTTACTAAATAATTAATATAGAGATAAGTAATTGTTAATAATGGTGAATGTTTTAAGGCTAAGTATAGTTGAGTAGATTAAATATAATTTGTAATAGTAATATTCAAAAGTTTTAAACTTATTTTTAATTAGAACAACAATTTCATTACTCTAGAATTACAATTTTGACAAAGAATACTTGACAAATATTGATAATGACAAATTAAAAAACTTTCTAAACATAAAATTTAGCCTTCCTCTTTTTGAACCAACTGAACTTCTTGGTCTTTGAGGGATTCTTTTCTTTGCAAAGAATTGTGGAATTGATTTCTTGATTATCTTCTAAGATCCAAAGGTTGTTATAGAATGAGTTAAAGATTCTTTCAACTTAGAAGTGCTCAAGTTGAAGAGCTGGTGCAAAAGAATTAAGGTTTTGGAAAAGTCTGTTTCAACCTCTCTTTCATGCATATTTCCAGAGAGTACAACAGTGAAGCTGACAGCCTTTCAAAAATGACAACTTCTTGTGTTTTTGGCAAGCTTTTCTTCCAAGAAATGATTGAGAGGATGATCTTAGTGGAAGGCTGAGTCATTATTGAGTGATTTGCTTGTTATGATATCCTTTTGATAACTGTTTCTTCAATTTTCCTGCAATAGTTTGAAGATATGAGTATTTTGTTAAGGTCTTTTTTGTGACCTGGTGAGGCCAAGGAGCATCTTATTTTTTCCTTTTATGCATCTTATTTTTTCCTTTTATGTTTTTAGGAGCTCTTGTTGTAAGAGAGTTTTTAAATCTTTTGGTTCTTTTGAGTTATGGAAAGAGTTATGGACAAGCCAAAAAGCTTAGTGATTGACTATGTCATGTCGTAAGATCTCTGTAAATTTTGGAAAAGTTGGAACACAATTTGTTGTAAGTGATCTTTTTTTAATTGAATAATGAATATCAAAAGAGCTGTTTTATAGGAAAAAACTTAACAAACTTTATAGGCCATTTTTCTTTCTCAGTTTAAAATTTAGGTTGACAAACATTTTATAGGTCATAACTTTATCCCACCGACTGTGTTTCTTATTTTTTACTTTACCGTGCACAATTTTTGTGTGTATTGTCCAGCAATCTTTAAAGAAAAAATTGTAGGTAGGTTGTCACACAAACATGGCAGCTGCTTCTGACGTACACGGAACTCATGGCTGGAAGTGGGGAGTAGTTGTGGAGCAGCTAACGAATTACAAAGCAATAGAGTTGTGAGTGCATCACTAGCAGAAATATTGCTATATAAAGGCAGTTCACCTAATAAACCTTACAGTACATGAACAGCATTTCTACCATGGGAAAGAACGGCTACTCTATTGCAACAGTATTACTGGTCATAATGCTGCTGGTTCAGGTTTTGGGTTTCTTGATCTTCCCTCTTTCAGAAGATTATCGACGCAGTTCTTGTTCTATAACAGGTATTAATGTTCTTGACTTGTTCAGGTTTATGCTGACGTCGGCATTGCTGCAAGCCAGGATGATATAGAGAACCAAGGAGTAAATATAATACTGGGTTCCCCGTGAACAGCATTTCTCTTATAGATTATGAGAACCATTTATATGTCTTTTTGTAATTATCGAGATGGTGGCTCTGTATTTGTAATGACTTTATGTAATGTTTGTTGCAGCTGCAGACAAATAAGAGAAAATACAGGTCACTGATGAACCAGATTGGTATGCATTTGTATTGTAAATTGTTATTATATAAATCTGTATAAGCAATTAGTGAAAGATTAATATGGTGTGGGTCTGTATTCAGAATGTGATTCTGCATGCAACAGTAGATGTTCTAAGGCATCTGAGCACGAGCGCTGTATCCAGTACTGTGGAATATGCTGTGCGAAATGTAACTGCGTCCCACCGGGGACTTATGGAAACAGAGATTTTTGCCCTTGCTATGGCAATTGGAAAACTCACAATGGCAAAAACAAATGCCCCTGATCATTCAAATCTTTATAAAACTTGAAGGGCTTACAGTCCAGGACTATTATAAATGCTCTGTTGCACGAAGGCTTTGACCTAGTATTGTATGAAGTAATATAACAGAAATAATATAAATTTTCCTAAAGAAGTTGTTGATTTGAACGTTGAGAGGTTAGTTGGAAATTCGTTTTCTAAAATCTTTGAGAATTGATCAAGCATTTTTGGAAAGTAATTGTGTATATTCGCAAATTTTTAATGCAATGGCGTTGTGATAGTAAATGTTTGATTTCTATTTTTTTAACTAGTTTGAAATTATTGATTATATTAAATTCAATGAAAATTTTGGAAATTATAAGATTTATAATTTTTGTTTAGAATATTAATGGTCTTAGTTTTTCAAATTAAATGTATTAAAATGAAAGGTTTTATCAGGTATTTATTTATTTTTTAATTGCAGGACTTAAATATTACAAGGGCTGGAAATCAGTTTTCCTAAATATTTTTGTAATTACATTAAATAATAGATTTTTTTTAATTATGATATAATCGTAAATATGTGAAGGATTGATAATAGAAATTTTCCAAGAAACTAATATTGTTAATTTGAAATAAAAATCTAACTAAAAAAATATATGTATATTTTTTATCATATTAATTAATAGATTTATTAGATATATTTTAGAAAATTGTGTAAGTATATAAACAACTTTTTATCATATTAATTAGTTGGTTTATTAGATACATTTTACAAAAGTCTATAGGTGTATCAAAACACATGTTGATTTAATAGATATATTTTAAAAAATTATGTAATTGTATAATTAGAACTATGATATTGAGAAGATGGAGAAAAACCTATTTTTATATTGAAAACAATTGTAAATGGACAAATTTTGTGATCTTGGACAAAAATAATTTCTTCTTCAAAAAAATCATCACTATTATTATCTTATATGGATGTGAAACTTAGGGATTCAACATTTCTAGTGAATCATGGAGAAGAAATGAGCAAATTTATAAGTGATTTATTACTTATAATCTTAAAATAAAGAGAAACACACCCTATATTGTTCTCACCTTAGAAGGAGGGCTCTCTCACATTGATATGTTAAAGAAATGCAAATGCTAATGATATTATATTTTATTTTATTACTATTAGTCGTAGTAGTAGTAGTAGTAGTAGTAGTAGTATGAGTATTTCCCCTTCTAGAGATGTTGTTCCTCTTAGGGATGTCATTGTTGTATTTGGTGATGTAAAGTATTAAGGTAAAACTTTTATTGTGAGTCGGGTCAGTAGTACCCACAAAAGTATTATTAAAATGTATTTTTGAGTCTCGCAAGGAAAGTTGACCCTAGAAGCAAGGAGAAATTGGCCGTGCTGGGTTATTATGACTCTCAACTAATTGATACAAATAGGGAGACATATTGCTCATTTGGACATGGTGTGCATTCAAGCAAGTTAACCACAGAGAGGAGAAAAAGTCCATCTAAGGAGAAGGAAGTTGTCTAGTGTTATTTCTCGAGTCTTACATTGTACATGGTTGAAGCCTATGTCGAGGAATTTTTGTTGCATTTCCTCCCCGATAAGCGTTTCCAAGGATAAATATTCATATTCTCTTTTCTCTTTTGCTTGTTGTTCTTTCAATGATCCTTTTCTTTTTGCATAACAACTTTTGAAGAAATATTATCATGGTATCATATCCAACCTTAAAGAAGACATTGGACAGTAGCTCATTCCGCATTCCAACAAGATAGGGTTCACTATTTTGGGCACCTTTCTTCACAGATCATCTAGAAAATAAGGGCCATTCAACTCTCCCTTGGAAGGTGCATATTTTCGTTGAAACAAATCTCAATTTTGTGGACTTTCAATTTGTGACCTACCACTACTCTAGGGAGATACTAGGGCATCATGTTTGTCAAGGTCTCATCCACAAATTACGAAAATAAAAGATACATTCTAGCTCATGTAGGGGAGGCACATTTTTTCCTCTAATAATTTTGACAATTGATATTAGTTGGAAAATTAGGCTTTCCTAGTTAAACCTTAGGTCATGGTGAAGCTCATTCTAGAACAAGTGCTCAAATTGGTAAGTACTATATCCTCTATCTCAGTTTGAGATTCACATTCCTTAAAGAAGAAAAATAGTACCAAGATTGATGAAAATATTTAAAGAGGGGAGAATTCGAGAGCATGAAAGCATATAGTCATGCTCATTCTTGAAGAAGATGACCTAGAAGGCCACATAAAAGAAGAGGTCTTGTAGGAGTGTTTGGATATGAAATTAAATATTTATTATCATACATATAAGAATCAGAAAACTTATTAGAGTCTTAACTTACAATCAGTGGTGGTGGTGGTGAAGAAGATTCTCCAATTTCTATTGCTGGCATAGGCTCTTATTCAAATTGAACACTGTTTTAAATGATGGATTTCTGAGTGCTAAGGTTTATCAACTTGTACCCTTTGGAATCTTATGAATATTCAACAAATATGAATTCTTTTCTTTGGGGCTTCAAATCCTTTCTCTTTTCAGATGGAGTGTTATCCCATGTTTTAGAGCCAAAAATACTGAAGTGAGACACATGACGATTGTATCCACTCCAATATTCGAAAGGAGTGATTCGATCCAAGGATTTCTGAGGGACATCCTTCTTTATATAGGTTTCATAATTGACTCCTTCAACCCAAAAGTTTGGTGGAAAAGTTTTAGAATCCATCATGCAAGTGGCTATCTTTGAGAGATCTATTCTTCCTCTCAGCAACACCATTTTGCAGACGTGTGTAAGGAATATAATGTTGCATTTGGATACGCACATCTTCAAAAACTATATGAATTCAAACTTGACATATTCACTACCATTATCAAATAGAAGAAATTGCATCTTTCTTCCAGACTGGTTCTTTAGTAGGGATTTAAAACCTTTGAATAGGTCAAAACCTTCTCACTTGTAGTTTAGGAAGAAGACCTAATAGTATCCAGAAAAGTCATCAATGAAGGTTAGGACATATTTGGCTTGGCTCATTGAAATATGAGGGAAACGACCAAATATATAAGTGTGAATAAGCTCAAGGGTGCAATGCTTCGCTCATGATCAAATCTATCATGCTTGTGCTTTGGGTGTTTTCCTAGGATGCATCCTTGACAGAATCCTTTAGAAAACTTGATTTCAAGAAACCCTATGACCATGTATTTTCCACACAAATCATATAGGTACTTATAGTTTATAGGGCCAAACCTTTCATGCCATATCCCACTACCCTCATTAGCATGGGTTTGGAGAGTAGAGGGGTTTGAGAAGGGCATGAAGTGTGAGAACTTCTACACTTTGGAACTATCATCAACTAAAAAAAATTCTATGACTCTACCATTTTAATTTTTAGTGATTTCAACATAATTGGGAGTGAAGGAAACCTTCTTAGGAGACCCAGTACGAGTCGTCTAATAAAATGATAAGAGATTGGAAGCAAGATCTGGGACATACAAAACATTATTGAAGGAACCATGGTCAAGATCTATTCTACCCTTCCCTTTAATTTTAGTTTAGAGTCATCTCCCAATACAATTCTAGGACCATTAGAAGCATGAAGAGAGGAGAATTCATCCCTTTTCAAAACCATATATCTTGAAGCTCCAGAATCAATGATAAATGAAGATTATCGTATAGTTCTTGCAACCAATTAATGAACTCTCTCCTTTTATTCAAAATTTTACCCTATTTCCTTCTTATTTGCACCTTCATGAAGAGAGATGTTGTGCTTTTTGAGGAGTTGAGTCAACATGTGAATTTATTTCTTCATGTAGGAGCTCTCTGGGTGAAATCCATTTCCATAGTATGCGCACTTGTTCATATGACGTTTACCTTTCTTCTCTTGGGAATTCTTCTTGGAGCTTGAATACTCAACATGAGACCAAGATTTTTATTTCTTTTTATCAAGAGAATTATTTGGATTATCCTTCTTCTTGCATTTGGAATCCATCTTTGAATCTCTAGTAACCAAATCTTGATATTTGGAAGGTTTAATGGTGCCCATCATGACCAACTTGTCTTGGTCCTAGGTCAAGGATTCCATGAAATTTGCAAGTGAAGGAATATTCTAGTTTCAAACTATCATGGTGGCATGAAAGGCCAAGAGAAACATTGAATAGTTATGGCCAATATTTGATAGTATGGCTAAGAATAGTTTCTCATATTTATTTTTCAGTATCACATTGCTTTAGATAAAGAACAAGATATTTTGACATGGAGAAATAGACTTATAAGGATTTGAAATTGCTTGCAATCAATGAGAGAAGATCATTTTCTAGTGGATGTCCCCTCATTTTGTTTTCCTTTCCAAATAAAGTTTGGAGCTTATCCCATACTCCATTTGGTGATGTCAATCCATCTAGATGGAAAAGAAGGTGTCTTGAAATACCAAGACACAAGATACCATAAGCATCATCCCTCGTGTTGTGCTACGTGATATTCTTTGTTGCTGAATTAGTATCAACCTCAGTTTCCATGGGAACTCTAAATATGCCCTTTATCCTCATCAGAATCTTGATATATGCATTGCATTTGAAGTAATTGAATGGAATTAAGATGATATGGTGAGATGAATCGATTTCTTCAGCAACTGCACCCTGAGTGGATTGAATCCACTCCCTGGGAGAGTGATGATCGGCCCTGCAATAGAAATAAGAGAGGATAACAATTAATATAAAGAGTATATTATTCAATGTGGAAATTAAACCTAGTCTTACTATAATTGAACTCACAAAAAATTGCTAGAAGACATGCAAAGATCCACTCAAAATTGGAGACTGAAATTGGTGCATAACACTAACTTGCATTGCATAAGTGTACATCATACAACCTTATAAGAGAATAGGCTGTCAAAATATATAATTAAATCAGAGTTTCAAATTCCTAAGGAGGCCAGTTGAATCCTCACAATAACATGCTTACTAAAAGTAAAAATCCCCCCTAGGTTCATAGAACACTTTCCAAATCTGTCTAGGAAGGTCAGAAATTGGATGAATAATTTACGTCAATTGATAAGTGATGGAAAGTAAATATAATAATTCTTTAAAGATATAAAAATAAGGATAATGAAATAGGAAAAAAACAAGGCAGTTGCCACCTGAATATCTTTCAACTTTTTACCTTAAAGTTGTTGAAAATAAGTCTAACTTTGGATAAGATAGGAAGGAGAACTTACTAAACTAGGAATTTTGTATATATGGAAGATTCTTATCAATAATATGTGAAGTATGCTCCTGGATGCAGCTATGGAAATTTTTTACGAAGTGATGAAAGTGGATGCCAACTAGCTAGTCTAGAACCTTCGAAATTAACCATAAAGATTAAATAATGTATCCTATGTATTGGAACGGGTTTCTAATTATTCTAACACCACCTTTTAATCCTTAATTATATTAAATATAAAAAATATATTAGATATATAGTTCCTGCAAATAAGGATTAGTCACCCTTAACATACTACTTGTCTATAAAAACAAGGAAAGAGACAAAACCACAAGGGGAAAATCCTCCCTCAAAAACATGGAAACGAATAAAATTGTGTGAAATCGTGTTCTCAATTAGTATTCACCATGTGATCATATACCCAAAAAAGTGTTTTGATATTTTTGAATGTCTTCTCAGCTAATTCCTTGGTGAAGATATCTCAAACATGCATAGATGATGCACAATAATGCAGAGCAATGACCTCATCATGCACAAGTCCTCTAATGTAGAGAATGTGGATCCCTATGTGTTTGTTTAGATGCCTCTAAATAGGGTATGTTCATATTAAAATAAAACTCCCATTGTCACAAAAAATGAATGTGGAAGTGTCAGACTCAATCCCAAACTCTCCAAGTATTCCTTGCAACAATATACATTGAGTCTCTACATTCACAACTCCTTTGTATTATGCCTTTGTAGAAGAAAGTGTGATGGCACTTTTATTTTTACTTGACCCAAAAATTTGGTTCATACGCAATCATAAAAGAATATCCAAGAGTTTATATTATATTAGTGCTATCACCAACCCAATCAGAATGAGTAAAACCAACTACATATATATCATATTTTGCAACATATTGAATTCCATGTGTTTTGGTTCCTTGTACAAAGTGCAATATTCTCTTTGTTTCCCTCCAATCGATATTATGTGTATGCTCCATATATATATATTCCGCACTCACTGCATAATAAATATCAGGTCGAGTGTGAGACAAATAGATAAGACAACCAACTAGTTGTATGAACATAGTATTGTTCACTAAGGGAGTCCAATCTACTTCTTCAAGCTTAAGTCCTGAGAGGAAAGGAGTCTTTCTTGCATTGTAATATTTCATGTTGAACATGTTTATCAGGTCTGAAGCATATTTTTATTGATTTAATTCTATTCCAAGTGTTGATTGAGAAATATCAAGCCCTAAGAATTGGCTCAACAATCCCAAATCAATCATGGTTCAAAGCATCCTTCAAGGAGAAAATTTATTTCGTGGAACTTCGTGTCATAAAAATTTTATCCACATACAAGAAAATAATAATTATTGAACCATGGATACGCATCAAATAGGAACTTGGATAAGAATTATAGCTACTGAATTTCCATGACCGAAAAAAACCATCAATCTTGGCATACCAAACTATGGGAGCTTGTTTTAGTAGATATAGTGATTTCTTCAACCTAAAGATAAGAGATGAATTAGTAACAAAGCATTTTTTATTCTGCATATATATCTATTATTTTATATTTCCATCTAGTAAAGAACTATTTACATCCTTTTGATGTACCTCACATTGCTTGTATGCTGCAAAGGACAAAACTAGTCTTATCGAATCCATCTTTGACACTGGTGCAAAGGTCTCATTGTAGTCAATGCCTTGGATTTGGGAGAATCAATTAGCCACTAAAATTTCCTTATACTTAATAGGAGAACCATAAACAACAAAATTTGTCTTGAATACCTATTTTCACTTCACTAGCTTTCTACCCGGTGGGAGATTGAATAGTTCACATGTCCCATTCCTCTAGAGCACATGATATTGTTCTTCCATGGTTTCTTTCCATATTGGATATTAAAAATCTTATTTATAGTTTTTTAGATAATATTCAATCATCATATAACACTTCTCATAAAATTTCAGGTATTTGACAGAGAGGGAACTCTCAAATTGAGATCTAGTTCTTCTAGGATCACCAGGATTCCCAGCTAGTTCCCCCACTTCTTGAACGGTATTTATTGTGCACTTTGGTATTGTAGGATTGTTTTGAAATAAAATTAAATATTCATTATCACACATATCAAATTTCTAAAATTTATTAGAGCATTAACATACAATCATAGGTGGTGGTGGTGAATAGGATTGTGCAATTTCTGTTGTTGGCATAGTCTCTTATTCAAACTGAACACTCCTTTCAATGAAGGTTTTTTGATTTCTCATGTTGATCATATTTTACCCTTTAAAATATTTTGAATACCTAACAAATATGCATTCTTTTCTTTGGAGTGGCAAATACTTTCTCTTTTCAGGTGGAATTCTAGCCCAAGCTTTAGAGCCAAAAATCCTGAAGTGGGAGACACCAAGTTTGTGTCCACTCTAAGAATTAAAAGGAGTGATTCCATATAAGGATTTGTGAAGAACCATATTCTAAATGTAGGCTGCATAGTTTATTCCTTCAACACAAAACTTTAGTGGAAAATTTTTATACTCCATCATGCAAGTGGTCATATATTTGAGAGATCTATTCTTCCTCTCAAAACACCATTCTGTTGAGGTGTGTAATGTAACATACCCAAAATTGGAAAATAAAGATTATGTTAAATTTCATTGTAAGTTTTATGACCAAGTGCATCAAGGATGGCTGCAATTGAATAATTATTTATTTTCCATTTTTGGGTATGTTACATGTAAGGAATAGAATGTTTCATTTGGATACCTAAATATTCAAAAAAATGTATAAATTTAGAATTGAAATATTCACCACCATTATCATGTTTGAGTACTTTCATATTTTTTCCAGATTGGTTCTCTACTAGTGCTTTAAAACCTTTGAAGAGGTAAAAAAAGTTTGACTTGTACTTGAGGAAGAAGACCCAACAGTATCTGGAAAATTCATCAATGTAGGTTAGGACATATTTGGGTTGACTCATTGAGATATGAGGGAAATGTCTAACTATATTACTATGAATAATATCAATGGGTGCATAGTTTCACTCATGACTCACTCTCTCATACTTGTGCTCTGGGTGTTTTCCTAGGATGCATCATTCACAGACTCCTTTAGAAAATTTGATTTTCGGAAACCCTATGACCATGTCTTGGTCACACAAATCATATAGGTACTTGTATTTTAGATGGAAAAAACTTTCATTCCATATCTCCCTAGCTTCATTGTCACAATTGAGGAGAATAAAGGTTTTTTATAAGTGCATGAAGCGTGAGAACTTGTACACTTTGGATGTACAATAAAAGAATGTTTTTCCATGACTCTACCATTCGAAATTTCAGTGATTTCAACATCATTGGGAGTGAAGACAAACTTCTTATGAGACTCAATGTGAATCATCTCATAAACTAACAAGATATTCTAAACAAGACCTAGGACATACAAAACATCATGGAAGGAACCATGGTCAAGATCTATTCTATCCCTCCATTTACTTTCAATTTCAGAGTCATCTTCCAATACAATTTTACAACCATTAGAAGCATAAAGAGAGGATAATCCCTCCCTTTTCAAAACCATATGTCTTGAAGCTCTAGAATCAATGATAAAGGAATAATATCTTACAATGCTTGCAACCAACGAATGAACTCTCTCCTTGTCTTCAAAATTTTACCCTCCTTCCTTCTTCTTTACCTTCAGGAAGAGATATGTTGTGCTTTTCAAGGAGTTGAGTAAACATGTCAATTTATTTCTTCATGCAGGATCTCTCTAGGTGAAATCCCTTTCCATTGTATGTGCACTTTCTCATCTCACATTTACCATTATTCTCTTGGGAATTCTTCTGAGAGATTGGGAATGCTCGAGACACTTGGACTTGTCTTTCATTGATCTGGAGCCTTCCTAGATTAGCCTTATTATTTATTTTTGAATAAATATTTGAATCTCCGACAACCAAAACGTGATATTTGAAAGGTTTAATGGTTCCCATCATGACCAACTTGTCTTTCTACTAGGTCTACGATTCCATGAAATATGCAAATCAAGGAATATTCATGTTTCAAACTTTCAACTTAGTGGCATGGAAGGTCGATAAAAACATTGAATAGAAAGGTAAAATATTTCAAATTATGGACAAGACTAGTTTATCATGTTTCTTTTCAATACCACACTTATTTAGTTGAAGAACAAGATATTTGAACTTGGAGAAATAGACTTATATGGAATTTAAATTGCTTGGACTCAATGAGATAATATCATTATCCATTTGATGTCCCCTCATTTTGTTTGTATTTACAAATAAAGTTTGGATCATATCCCATACTTCATTTGGTGAAGTCAATCCATCTAAATGGAAAATAAGGTCTCTAGAAATACTAACACACAAGAGACCATACGCATCATCCCTCCTATTGTATTACTTGATACTCTCTATTGTTCCATTCGTATCAACCTCAGTTTCCATGGGAAACATGAAGAGGCACTTTATCCTCATCAGAATCTCTAGTTGTGCCTTTAATTTGAAGTAGTTGAATGGAGTTAAGATTATATTGTGAGATTGAAGTATTTCGTCAGCAAATGCTCCTTGAGTGGACTAAATACACTCTCTGGGAGAGTGATGATCAATCGTACAATAGAATTAAGAGAGGGGAATAGTCAAGCTAAAGAGGCTCTGATACCATGTGGAAATTAAACCCAGTATTAGTATAATTGAACTCATAAACAATTGCTAGAAGACATGCAAAGATCCACTCAAAATTGGAGACTGAAATTGGTACATAACACTAACTTGCATTGCATAAGTGTACACCATAAAACCTTATAAAAGAGTAGGATATCTAAATATATATTTACATCAGATATGTGAAGGCCTAAAGAGGCAAGTTGAATCCTCACAATAGCGGGATTACTAAAACTAAAAAATCCTCCTAGGTGCATAAAACACTTTTGAAATCAGTCTATCAAGGTAAATAATTTTTTGAATGATGTATATTACCTAATAAGTGATGGAAATTCAATATATTCATCCTTTCAAAAGAGAAAAATAATGAGGATGAGTTTGGAAAAAACAAGACAATTGCCATATGACTAGCTTTCACCTTTTTACCCTAGAGATGTTGAAAATAAGCTCGAAATCTAGATTAGGTAGGAAGGTGCACTTACTAAACTAAGCAGTCTATATAGTTAGAATAATCTTATCCAGAATCTAAGAAGCACACTACTGGATGTAGTTATGGTTATTTTTACCAAGTGGTGTAAGTGGATGCCAGCTAGCTTGTCTAGGACCTAGAAAATTGTTCGTTATTCTATATGGTTATTAATTTATGTAAACAAATAGATTACTTCATATAAATTTTCAACCAGGAAATTCTGGTTTTTTGAAATGTAACTAAGAAAAATATATGCATAAACACTTTAGTAGCTCACTAATTAATTAAGGATTATTCAACCTATCTAACTTCTCAGCCAACTCAACTCCCTATGAAAGCTAATCTCACTTGTCATTCTAAGAACTCAAAGGATTCGTATTTCCTACAACATCAATCCTATAAAAACTAATTTAAGAATGGATTAACTAGAAATACTTTTGCATGAAGTTAAAACCTGAAATACCAAATTAAAAGAAATACAAACAAACACAAAAATATTCAGTTCATGAAAATAATGATATATCTAATTTAGAAAATTCTAGGAAAGATAAATAACAATAATGCACAAGAGCTAAGCATGAATGTAATAACAATACTAATTAGCACACTTGTATAGGAAAGAAAACTACTCTACATAGTCGAATGTTCACACAACACTGTTGCAACAAACCAAAGAAAATTATAATGATGTAATTATTTAATAACTAGTGTTGCAACAATATGAAAATACACCCTACTATAATTCGTCACCAAACCAAAATAATTAAAACTAAAACATCTACTATGTCCAATATCTTTCTGAGAAGGCACACCTTGGCCTTCTTACATAGATGATGTTACATGATAACAAAACTTAAGACACAGGAATATTCAGAATTTCTGCTCCTTTCAGTAAAATTATGAGAATACAGTTACAATATGCTTCTGCTGCAATATTCTTCAATAATGCTAATCCACTGGCTCAATGTTGCTTCCTATACTTATACCAAGATGAGTTAGTTTAGATCTAGTAATTTTGGGTGATCATGAAGATCTACAATCTTCAGGCTCTCGAATTGAAACATAAATAGTTACAACCATTATTACATTAAGTAGAATTAGTTCATAATCATGAATACGTTTTTTAATCTGAACTGCTCGACAAACCATATAGGTTCTAGCTGATTAGGAGGGGATATGCTCAGACTCTTTCAGTTAGCCACGTGGAAAGACACTCCATGTTATCTCATAAATGGCTTAAACTGGATCCTGAAAGGAGGAAACTAATGCAAGGTATCCTTTGCTCCACAAGTTCAGCGAGCTGCTACACCTCGATTCCTTTGAGGTTTTGAACTTTACTTATCAAATCAACACAAGTCAAGGAAATTCAAAGATAAAGTTCATTACCATAGAAAATATTAAGAATTAATGAAAAAGAGAAATAGTAATTTATATCTTTAAAATCCATGCTTGGATTCATAAGGTATATGCCTCAGTTATAGGAAAATTGAGAAAACAGGGAAACCGATATTGATGGATATGGAAAAAATGTCTATTTTCGCACTCAACATCTCCCTGTAGTTATCCATTTGCATGTCTTCATGCAACGAGCTCCTTCTAGTATGAATCTGTCATTGCTTCAAAAATATTTCGATGAAGATGAGTGAGATTGAAGAGAGGTTCATATTTCTCTCTTGAATTTTTGAACTCGTCATAGGTAATTAAATCATCCCAACATTGTTTCTTTTCCTTCTTAATCATCCTTTACATGCTCTGATAATTTATTTTTGGAACCCATATGATGGGAAACTTGAATCTCAATCCAAACCAACTAGGTCCACAAGTTTGAATACATGTAACATAGTCGGGAAACTAGGACAGGGAATACTTAAAGTTGTCAAAACAATATGGGTATCTTTCTTTAAAATATTTAGAAGAAGAATCCCATCTACTCTTTTTTTCTTTTATTTGAAAGATCTCTAGTTGAGAAATAATTTTAACACATGCAGAGATGACCTTTTGTTGTAAGGATTCAATGTATAAAATCCGATGAGGAGATGCCATGTTTCTCATATTTCTCTCTCTAAATGATATAGAATATTGAGGTTCACTTCAAACCCAAAGGGTGAAAGTGTCCACATTTCTATGTATAGTTTGGATAGAACTCCGACACTTCATATGAATAGTAACAAATGAAGCAAAATATATTAGATGAATGTCTCACAGATGATGAAATGGATTGGAGCGGACATCCATGAAACATGCTCTTTCATGCATATATAATTCACATAGCAATTTTTGTTTTGAAAAATCGCTCTCGATGAAGGTATCTAGGAATAGAGGAGTTGACACTATTTGGTAGGGACTCCCTTCTTTTAAAGAATTGATTTTGAAAGCTTTACATACAAGTATAATCTACCATCCTTGAAAAGCGTACCTTTCATGGAATAAGGTTGTTGAAATCCCAAGGACTTCTTTGGTGTAGCTTCATTAATACACATAGGTCTCGATGAGCAATAAACACCATTCATTTCAATCATAGCTTGGTTTTTCTCGTTCTCATCACCAAATTTGACAAACTCATAACCTTTCATGTAAGTTGTATTTGCATCTATAAAAACTTTATCACCTTTAACAGATGAATATCGGCTTTGGAAAGTCTCTTGCAAGATAATATCAGTGACCTCATGACCCAAGTCCCCAATAAATATGGAATACCCAGTGCCTGGTTCTGTCTGTCTGTCACCAGCTCCAAAAGTATCCCAATTCCACAAAACCATAACCCTCTGGTTGTCCAGTTTGCTTATTTTGAATCATTTTAACAAAAACAACAGCCTGCTCCAGATTGACTCAATTAGTTTAAATATTTCAAAAACCATTTCTTCTATAAACATAAAATCAATGTAATTTGATCAAGTTGCACTTTCACAGATCCACAACTTGAGAAACTTGTTAATAATACTCATCACATCATATCAAAGAAACAGAGAGTATACAGAAAAGATGAAGCACTAAATGTTGCCACATCCATAGTTATAACAAAAAAGCTCATGAATAATCAAATACATGAGACATGCATTCACCTTTATGTCATTAGCTAGTAGATACTAGCTTGAAATTATATAATATCAAATCTATGGGATTAAAAATTAAAACTGAGACAGGAATTCATGATCGCTAAAACCATCACATCTTGAAAATTGACATGCTACATTCATTGAACTAGTTATTGAGTAATTTTCTTTGTTGTATAGGTGAGTGCTTGTGGATAAATTCATATACAACCAATTAATGCATATATCTGAGGTGCCTGCTTACTTAAGCTCATTATGTTTGGAGCTTGTAACTTAGTTGGACACCCTTTTTAGGAGAGCACACCAATCTGCAATCTAAGCAAGTTTTTAGTTGAAACACTCTTGTATGGAACTCATGACCTTGTAGGTTTCCATCCTAGTGCTTCACCGAGATGTTCTAAATATGAACTTAGAATTGTTTAGCTGCAAGGGTTCTACTATTTAGGGTTTGTTAGGCCCATTCAAAGTTTGCTTTAGGGCAGTATTTTTTTCTAAAGACCTCAACTGAGTATTATGGGGGTTGTTTCTTGTGGCTTTGGTTGTATGTTCGTCCCCATAGACTATGTCAGCAGATTGCTATGGTAATCGATCATTGATGTGTAGGTCCATTTCCTCATTTTGCATGAACCCATGAAATTTTGAAAAGGGAAACAAAATTACCTATATTTACGATACTCGATTGTTTTATTGTTCTTAGGAATCTGCAATAGAATGGTATTTAGGTTTCTTATTTTCAATTGAGGGCACCATGTTTTCAGCCAATGATCCCCCTTATCTGTGTTGTGCCAACAACCTGTTTTAAATTTGCTCTCTTCTGAATTTTTGATTCCAAATAAGGATTATGCATATTCCCTAATTGCAATTAGGGAACAATGCAATGTTAGCGCAAAATCTCACTAAAGACAGGTCCAGTTAACTTGGATAAGCACAACAGGTTTAAGATTGCTTCTGTGTAATTGTACAATTTTTTCACATGAGAATTCTAAAACAACAAAAGGCCTAGACAAAAAAAAAGAATCTTGAAGTGGAACTGACCAACAAATAATTAAATATGTGTCAGTTTACATATCTAAGCATAGCCTTCTACCCATCCTCATTTATATGTCAAAATATGTGTCAGTTTCAAATCCTTTTCATACATTCCTATCGTGGAATGATGGTAAGAAATTCTCCACATAAATGGTTGAAGCTATGCTAGTATCAGAAGTTTTTAAGATTTTTGTCGCAAATTTAAATGAAGTTAGTTTTCAACATAGTTGTAAGTTGCAAAGGCCATTATTAATGGCAGTTTATCATGTTATATCATTTAAGAAAACATTCACACCTATGTTGTTACAAAGACAAGAAGAAAGACGTGCAATTCTCAAACATTGCATATTGAATGGTGGTAATCATCAGTTACAACTAGTAGTTAAGAACATGGATTTCTAGATGTACAGTGACATGAACCAGAGTTGGTTCACATGGTTTTTTTGGCATAGAAATACCCTATGTAGAACTTAATACACAAGGTAGAGAAAAACCCGGTTTAATAAAACTCTATAACTAGATATACAAGCATTAAGTGATCTGTCATATGTGCAAAAAGAGTAGATGTTTCATCTTACAAATCAGGTTTCTGCTAAGGATATCAGTTTGTAGATGTCCCTGATCACCATGGAATGGACAGATCTTCTATTTTCCCTGGGTTTTGCATCAAAAACTTGGTGAAGTAGAATATGTGGTGAATGCTTATATGTAAATGTGATTACTAGGCTACCCTGCCAGCAACATATCAATCTTGACTGCTTACAATGGTCAAAGGCACTTGATGCCCAATATGATCAAACAAAGACATGCCTAATCCTCTCATTAGATCTTTGAGCAAGGTGATGACTATTGACAGGTTTCAAGGTCAACACAATGACTAATGTATCACTCTCTCTAGTCTGAACTAGATTTGTAGGCCACCTTCGAGATGTTAGTAAGTTAGTAGACTTGTTTCCATGTCCCAAGCCGGTTTGGGATTGTATGTATTATGGCATTGCTCTTTCTTTAAACAATTAGATAAACTACAACACACTTTTCAAATTGATACTCCAACACCATGATAAGATCACTTTTGAATTTGAATAAAACAACCTAACCCACATGGCATCTTTGTTGAGGGCACTGGCAGGATTCATATTGTGAGTGGACTAGAGATGGAGCACATTACCTTGAGAAAATTTTTATCAAATTTATCAGGGACAAACAATAGAGCGACAAGTAATTATTCATTATCCAAATCAACAAATTCAGGGATACATTTTCGATCCGTCAGGAGAGGAATTTACAAACATGTAAAAACCATGCCCTGGTGAAATATATGCACAGTTAGAGCTCAAATATGAAAAGGCATTAAAGAATTATGAAGAAAATCTCAATCATGGTGAGTTTGTAGAAAAGGGCACCCTAAAAAGGATTAAAAGGCACGAGTTGAGGGTGTAGCTAGGTGGCACTTACAGTTCATTGCACAAAGTAGAAGTGACACCCAAAACAAAACATAGTTAACTAAAAGTTGGCTTCAATGTTATTTTTAGACTCATGCAAGTAGGAGGGAAACAACAGCCACATAGGATAAGGATGCGTGCATCACTTGGTTGATATTTTAGCTATCATTCATGCAAGGAGGCACAACTAAGGAAATAATTCTGTGCTATTTTGGAACAACAGTTAGACTGACGACTTTCAGCTCGCCCTCCTAATATAAAATAGAACACCCTCTTATAATACAACAATAATGTAAAATATAATGCACAACATAGAATGCTCCTCACTGCAATATCAATGTGAGACAAAAGTTAGCTTTGCAAAAAACGTGAAAGCAAGGTAGTTTGTTTGTGACCACCTGACTTGGCAATGCACATTGCAATGTTGCATGCTACAACATTGAGGCTTTGAGCTCATGGAGAAGGAATTGAGTGTGATGGCTTAATTTTCTCTTTGAAATAAGTAATATATAAAAGGAAACATGGGTCTAGTGTTGACTAAAGAGATCACCTATATAGAAATCATGAATGGTTATGGAAGGTTTGACCCCATGGACCCCAATGAAGTAACCCAAAGTGCATTTGGGACATTTTTCCTTTGTTTTTTCAATTTATTATGGTGTCCCCTAGCCATTGGAAGGCCATACAAAGGAACCAACTTTCAAATGAACCACTCACTCGGAACCAAACTAGCTCTTCATTCACTCATAAAGGAAGCATGCCCATTCATAACAAAAAAACTACAGCTAAATGTAAGATTAAATTCACATAAAGATAAATTTGAGCCTTGGATTGGATTTTATGGTGAGCTTTAACTTGCATAAAAGAGTCATTCAAGGACATGTGGAGAATTGGTCTGAAGACCTAGATCTAAAACTGAGCAACATAATTGAGCTATGAAATTTACAACAGATGTGTATATGTCTCATAGACTCGATTTGGTCGTCGACGAATGATGCTCCATCACAATATCAACGATTTGAGCACCTGGTGGATAAGACCTTGAAGCGTATCCCAATGCATCTCTAAAACATTGTTGTTGATCCTATCGTCGAGCTCCCAATTTTTTTACTTTTGGATGCATATTAATCTTTAGGCTTCATATTTCCTTTGATGCCCTTTATATCTCTATCCCTCATTGATTGTGGGAATGTCTAAACTTTTGTTTACATACATGTGTGTTCTTTATTATATCAACACATTGTGCACATTATATACCATAGTGGCCATGAGATGAACTCTTTCAACACTAGATTTGGTTATGAGTTGTGGTTGGATATGGTGGACTTACAAAGACAATAAATGTAAAGATTGGGCTCAACCAAGCCCTAATATTTTTCAATTTATTCTTACAAGAAACCATATATATAACAACTAGATGCACTAAGGACTAGAGTGGAATAGTATAATCTCCATAGAAAAGTCCCATATCTAGAGGTATTGTGGTATTAGGAGCTTGATTAGGTTCCCTTTCGCATTGTAACCTTAAAGGGAATGTGAATGATGCAAGTCCAAAATCCTATCCACAATACATTTTTTTTAATTGGATCTCTGACCCATTATTGTTATTTTCTTAGTAGAGTGAGTTTGATTTGTGTTGAGCATTTAGAGATTTCCCACCATATTGTCCAACCATCCTCACCATGAATCTAGGGATCTAAGTTCCAATCTTTCTTTAATCAGTGAGGATTGATCCTCACAACTAAGATACAAAACTTTATCTTAAACTAAAATATAGAGCAGTTGGGCGATGCATCCCCAATAGTCATAGTGGATAGTGGTGGGAGATGATATGAAGCTAGATAATATGGAAGGTTGTAGGTTGTAGAGAGTGCATTATTATGAGAAAGGATCACTACTCTTTATCAACATAAATCCTATCCAATATTTTCTTAAATTCTATAAATTCTTCATTAATTAACAAACAATTTTCAACACATATTGACCCTAGAAAATCTACTTCAAGAAAAATATAACAATGGATTGGCTTCAACTACGTTTCAATGATTCTTTTAAAAGAGGAGAATTATATATTACAACAACTCCAATGAGCATAGAATATTGTGTAAGTGAATCTAGTTTCTATAACATTTTTTTCCTTTGTCTTGGCTTGCAATCTTCATTTAGAATGGGAATTGGCTAGACTCCAAGCTTGCTTAATTCTACTAGTTTTAGTTCCAAGCGTTATCATTACCATGACAATGACAAGGATAAATATGACCACGATGATGATGATGCGATGATGATGACGATGACAATCATCATCAAAACAATGATACTAACAATGATGAATATTGGTGAGATACAGATGGATCCACACACATCCACTGTGAAGAGTATAATTGCCAACATGTCAAAGTTTAATGTGATGGGTTTGGTCATTCATTTTGGTTGTAGGAGTTTAGGTTGGAAATGCAGAGTATTATGTTGAGGTTTCTTACCTTGTATACCATTGCAGTGAGACCAAAACAAAACCATGAATTTAATGAGATTTGTTTTGCACCCTATTTCAAAGAGCTAACACACATAAGCTTTTCATAATGGTGTAACGAGCTAACACACATAATATTTCACTCGTAGTGCCATGTTATAAGGAAAGTTAACTCCAGCTACAATTTCATCATGGTTTAATGTATTTGATGACAATGTGGCAGTGTTAGATGGAAAGCTACCTTATGAAAACTAACACACATTATCTTTTACTCACCGTGCAATGTTTTAAGAATGAAAGCTAACTCCAACTAGATTTTCATCATGGTTCATTGTGATTGATGACAATATCGCCGTGCTAAATCGAAAACTACACTATGAAATCTTACACACATTAGATTTCACTCACCGTGCAACGATTTAAGGATGAAATCTAACTTTAGTTAGATTTCCAACACGGCGCAATGTGATTGATGACAATGTGGTTGTTTACATGGAAAACTACCTTATGAAAGCTAACACAGATTAGCTTTCACTCACCATGCCATGTTGTTAAAATGAAATCTAACTCCAGCTAGATTTCCATCATGGTGTAATGAGCTAACACACTTAAGCTTTCCCTCATAGTGTCGCGTTGTTAGAAGGAAATCTAACTCTAGCTAGATTTACATCATGGTGTAATGTATTTGATGACAATATGACCATGTTAGATGAAAAAATACCTTATCGAGGCTAACAAACATTATCTTTACTCATCATGCAATGTCTTAAGAAATAAAGTTACTCTAGCTAGATCTCCATCATGGTGCATTGTGATTGATGACAATGTGGTTGTGCTAGATGAAAAACTAAATTATGAATGCTAACACACATTAGATTTCACTCACCATGCAATGATTAAGGACAAAAGCTAACTCCAATTAGATTTCCATCACAGTGCAATGTGATCGATGATGATGTGGTTGTGTTAGATGGAAAACTACCTTATGAAAGATAACACACATTATCTTTCACTCATCATCCCATGTTGTTAAAAAGAAAGCTAAATCCAACTAGATTTCCATCATGGTGTAATGTATTTGATGACAATGCGGTTGTGTTAGATGGAAAACTACCTTATGAAAGCTAACACACATTAGCTATTACTCACTGTGCAATGTTTTAAGAACAAAACCTAACTCTAGATAGATTTCCAACATGGTGCATTTTGATTGATGACAATATGGTTGTGATAAATGGAAAACTACATTATGAAAGCTAACACACATTAGATTTCACTCACCATGCAATGATTTAAGGTTGAAAGATAACTCCAACTAGATTTCCATCATGATGCAATTTGACAATGTGGTTGTGTTAGATGGAAAACTACCTTATGAAAGCTAACACACATTACCTTTCACTCATTGTGCCATGTTGTTAAAAAGAAAGCTAACTCCAACTATATTTTTGTAATGGTGTAATTATCTAACACACATAAGCTTTTACTCATAGTGACATGTTAGAATAAAAGCTAACTCCATTTAGATTTCCATCATGGTGTAATGTATTTGATGACAACGTGGCAGTGTTAGATGGAAAACTACCTTATGAAAGTTAACACACATTACCATTTACTCACCGTGTAAGGTTTTAAGAGTGGAAGCTAACAACAACTAGATTACCATCATGGTGCATTGTGATTGATGACAATGTGGTTGTGCTAGATGAAAAACTATACTATGAAAGCTTACACACATTAGATTTCACTCATAGTGCAACGATTTAAGGATGAAAGATAACTTCAGCTATATTTTCCAACACATCTCAATGTGATTGATGACAATGTGGTTGTTTTACATGGAAAACTACCATATCAAAGCCAACACACATTAGCTTTCATTCATCGTGCCATGTTGTTAAAAGGAAAGCTAACTCCAGCTAGATTTTCATCATGGTGTAATGAGCTAACACACATAAGATTTCCTTTATAGTGCCATGTTGTTAGAATGAAAGCTAACTCTAGCTAGATTTCCATCATGGTGTAATGTATTTGATGAAAATGCAACTCTGTTAGATGGAGAACTACTTTATTTCTGGCTAACATACAATATCTTTACTCACCCTGCAATTTTTTAAGAATGAAAGCTAACTCTAGATAGATTTCAATCATGGTGCATTGTGATTGATGACAATGTGGTTATGCTAGATGGAAAAATACACTATGAAAGTTTACACACATTAGATTTCACTCATTGTGCAACAGTTTAAGGATGAAACCTAACTCCATCTAGATTTCTAACACGGTGCAATGTGCTTGATGACAATGTGGTTGTGTTACATCGAAACCTACCTTATGAAAGTTAATACACATTAGATTTCACTTATCATGCCATGTTGTTAAAATAAAAGCTAAATCTAGCTAGATTTTCATCATGGTGTAATAAGCTAACACACATAAGCTTTCCCTTATAGTGCCATGTTGTTAGAAGAAAAGCTAACTCCAACTAGATTTCCATCACGGTGTAATGTATTTGATAACAATTTGGCTGTGTTAGATGAAAAACTACCTTATTAAAGTTAACAGACATTAGCTTTACTGATCGTGCAATGTTTTAAAAACAAAAGCTAACTCTAGATAAATTTCCATCATGGTGCATTGTGATTGATGACAATGTGGTTGTGCTAGATGGAAAACTACATTATGAAAGCTAACACACATTAGATTTCACTCATTGTGCAATGATTTAAGGATGAAAGATACATCTAGCTAGATTTCCATCATGATGCAATGTGATCGATGACGATGTGGTTGTGTTAGATGGAAACTACCCTATGAAAGCTAACGCACATTAAATTTCCCTTATTGTGCCATGTTGTTAGAAGGAAAGCTAACTCCAGCTAGATTTGCATCATGGTGTAATGTATTTGATGACAATGTGGTTGTGTTAGATGGAAAAATTCCTTACGAAAGCTAACACTGATTAGCTATTACTCATCGTGTAATGTTTTAAGAATGAAAGCTAACTATAGCAAGATTTCCAACATCGTGCATTTTGTTTGATGACAACGTGGTTGTGCTAAATGAAAAACTACGTTCTGAAAGCTAACACACATCAGATTTCACTCACCGTGCAATGATTTAAGATTGAAAGTTGATTCTAGCTAGATTTCCATCATGGTACAATGTGACAATTTGGTTGTGTTAGATATAAAGTTACCTTATGGAAGCTAACACACATTAGCTTTCACTCATCTTTCCATGTTGTTAAAAAGAAAACTAACTCCAATTAGATTTTCATAATGGTGTAATGAGCTAACACACATAAGCTTTCACTCATAGTGCCATGTTAGAAGGAAAGCTAACTTTAGCTAGATTTCCATCATGGTGTCATGTATTTGATGACAATGTAGCTGTGTTATATGGATAACTACTTTATGAAAGCTAACAGACATTAGGTTTTACTCACCGTGCAATTTTTTAAGAACAAAAACTAACTCCAACTAGATTTCCATTATGGTGCATCGTGATTGATGACACTGTGGTTGTGCTAGATGAAAAACTACACTATGAAATCTTACACACATTAGATTTCACTCACCGTGCAACAATTTAAGGATAAAATCTAACTTCATCTAGATTTCCAATGTGGTGCAATGTGATTGATGACAATGTGGTTGTGTTACATGGAAAACTACCTTATGAAAGTTAATACACATTATCTTTCACTCATTGTGCCATGCTGTTAAAAGGAAAGCTAACTCCAGTTAGATTTCCATCATGGTGTAATGAGCTAACACACATAAGCTTTCCCTTATAGTGCCATGTTGTTAGAAGGAAAACTAACTCCAGCTAGAATTCCATCACGGAGTAATGTATTTGATGAAATTGTGGCTGTGTTTGATGGAAAACTACCTTATGAAAGCTAACAAACATTAGCTTTACTCACTGTGTAATGTTTTAAGAACAAAAACTAATTCCAACAAGATTTACATCATGGTGCATTGTGATTAATGATAATGTGATTGTGCCAGATGGAAAATATACTATGAAAGCTTACACACATTAGATTTCACTCACTGTGCAACGATTTAAGGATGAAAGCTAACGCCGGGTAGATTTCCAACACAGTGCAATGTGATTGATGACAATGTGGTTGTGCTACATGGAAAATTACCTTATGAAATCCAACACACATTAGATTTCACTCATCGTGCTATGTTGTTTAAATGAAAGCTAACTCCAGCTAGATTTCCATCATGGTGTAATGAGGTAAGACACATAAGCTTTCCCTTATAGTGCCATGTTGTTAGAAGGAAAACTAACTCCAGGTAGATTTCAAACATGGTGTAATGTATTTGATAACAATGTGGCTGTGTTAGATGGAAAACTACCTTATGAAAGCTTACATACATTATTTTTAATCACCGTGCAATGTTTTAAGAATGAAAGCTAACTATAGCTATATTTCCATGTGGTGCATTGTGATTGAGGATAATGTGGTTGTGTTAGATGGAAAACTACATTATGAACGCTAGCACACATTAGATTTCACTGACAATGCACTGATTTATGGATGAAAGCTAACTCCAGCTAGATTTCCATCACGGTGCAATGTGATCGATGACGATGTGGTTGTATTAGATGGAAAATTACCTTATGAAAGCTAACACTAATCCGACGAATTATTCCTCTGAAAGATCCAATATGGTACATGGTTCATAGAAACGACGTTTGAAGAAATCAGATGGAAAAACAAAATACACGGATCGAAAGTCGGAATATTTTCTCCTTCCGCAGATCGGAGGTTAGAAGCATTTCCCTTTTGCAACGGTGGAAGCTTCCAAGCTTTTCCCCTTCCGCAAAAACGGGGCTTGGAAGCCTTTCCTCTTCCGCAACGGCAGAAGCTTCCAAGCTTTGCCCCTTCCGAAACAGCGGGGCTTGGAAGCCTTTCCTCTTCCGCAACGACGGAAGCCTAATAGACGTTTAGGCGGATCGGAAGTCGGAACGCTTTCACAGCCACAACGGCGAAAGCCCAAAAACTTAAAAGATCGGTGAAATCGCTCGACGGGATCGGAAGAAGAAGTGGTGCGCCATCCGCAATGGCGGAAGCCAAAGTAACTAAGACTTCCAACTTGAAAACCAGCCGATATCTGATTGAAATAGAATTCATTGGAACCGTTGCTTATCCTTTTCCGCAACGGTGAACGAGTAAATGACTTCAACCTTCCGACTTAAACCATGCAAGCGGTCGTGCGGGGACGTTTCAGAAATGGTTTTAGTAGGATCTTGATGTCGTATGATGCCGCGTTGATAGGGAGATGAACAGTCAAGGGCAGTTGGCAAAAGGAGGTGAAAAGTCACGTTCTTGAGCATTTTTCCCATGGTAATGGCAAAGAGGAGTATAAATAAGGTTCGTGAAGAAGCACACAGGGGAATTTTTCTCATAGATAGGAGCTAAGCGAGTTTTCTATGAGATGAGCCACAGGATGCTCTTTGAATTCGACTACTTTTAGTTGTTACTTGGCGTCTTTGGCTGTTGAAGTCAATATTGTAACTTTCATAGAGGAGGTCTTAAAGACTTTGCTGTTGATACCTACTTATGTGATTATCAAGAGTCGATCTATATTCTCTGTTCTATTTGGCTTCTCTTTGCTTCGAAAGCCAATTTGTATTATTCCAGAGAAGAGGTCTTGGAGATTTTTGCCCATACTGCTAAACTGATTTGCAGAGTCTAGAACCATTTTGTACCATTTTAAGAGATTAATTGGATCGGTTCCCATTGGAGAGGGACCCAGAGACGTAGCCCAATGGAGGGGGTGAACTCCGTTATCAATTTCTATCTGTGACTTTGGGTTTCTGTGTTTTCTGCTTGGCATTTGTTATCAGTCTTGTTTTTCATTCTGTTCTGAGCATTTAATTTCTGTTAATACTGTCCTTTACTTAACCTGTTGCACGCATTCCTTTTACAACAAACTTTTAATGCACTAAAGTTGAGATCCTATGGATCATATTTGGTATCAGAGCTGGTTGACTGTTGTGCAAGTTTGTGAATGCTTACTAGGTCCAGGTTAAAGCTTGGTGAAGGGAGAATCAGTTGAAGGAGATCCTGAGAGTGGCTCCAGGAGAACATTCTCAAGAACCATGTCTTCTCCACGAGGGGAAGAAGAAGGACATACCGAACGGGAAAAACCTGTCATTTCTGAAACTAAGTTTCTAGAGTCTTTTATGAGCATGAAAGCCATGATGGAACTTCTACTCGAATAGCGAGCAGAAAGGAAGAAGAAAGAAGAAGGATCTTCATCCAGGGATGCAGAAGTGAAGCCAGAAGAAAAGGGTAAAGGAGTAGGAGGTGATGGTGATCCTCCTGATACTAAACATAATTTTTCTTCTTCTCATACTTCTCATAATGCAAGTCCTAATATTCCTTATTTCAAATTGGATGTAAAATTTGAATTACCTATTTATAATGGAGATGTAGATGCTGAAAAATTAGACAATTGGATCAAGCAGCTTGAAGTATATTGCAGGGTGCAGGGAATTAATGATGACCCTTCAAGGATTCAATTGGCCACTTTGAGGATGAGTGGAATGGCTCTTACTTGGTGGGAGAGCAAGATTCAGCAATATCTTCGAAAGAATGGTAAAATTATTTCAGTTTGGAATGAATTCATCGAAGTATTAAGAAAGCAATTTTATCCTTTAGGTCACATGCAGCAATTAACCATGAATTGGCAAATGTTTAGACAAGCTAAAGGAAAAAGCATTCAAGACTATCCTCATGAATTCAGGAAGAGGGCTATTGCATTGAATGTTTCCTTAGATACACAAGAAACTCTTCTTAAGTAAATTGGGGGCATGCATTCTTATTTTAAGCATACTTTGTTGATGTTTAATCCCAGTAATTTGGATCACGTATGTGTTCAAGCTACCCATTTAGAAGCCAGGGGTAAGCATGCTAATGATACTTTTGTGAAGAAGTCATTTAAATTTGACAGCAAATCAAAAGGTAAAGATAAGGGGAAAAAGAAGATGGCTACTGTTAAGAAAGAGGGTGAAAAGCCTACATGTTCGCATTGTCAGAAGGGATATGATGTCTCTAAGTGTTGGAAACTTCATCCATAGTTAAGGCCAAAGAAGTACGAAGGAAACAAAGATAAAGGAAAAGCCAAAGCTACTACAACAGTTATTCAAGACTTGGGATCTGACTCAGGTGATGAAACAAATGTTACAGTTGTCGTAATCCAAGGTAAGGATAAAAGTATCTCACTTCCCATTGATGCACAATCAAGTTCTAGTGCAAGTACAAGTCTGCCATCTACTTCTAAGAAAAATGATAAAGATAGAAGTGCATTGTTTCATGTTCGTGTCATTGCAAATCACACAAAGATTGATACATTGTTTAATAGTGGTTCACAAGTAAATCTGATATCAGAAGAAGTGGTTAAGAAATTGCATTTAGTTACTGTGCCTCATGAAAGGCCCTATCCTCTAGGTTGGGTTACTAATGATACACGATTGCAAGTTATAAGGAAATTTGTATTAAAATTTGCAATTACTGAAAATTTTAGGGATGAGGTAGAACTAGATGTAGTGCCACTTGACATTTGTGGAATTTTACTTTGGATTCCATATTTGTATGACCGGAAAGCAGTCTTTTATAGAGAGCAGAATAAGTCTCATCTTTTTAAAGAAGGTATGGAATATATTGTACGAGCACATAAGATAAAAACCAATCTAGCAATAGTCTCTGTAGGACAAATGAAGAGGTTGGTAAATGCTAGTAAGAATTTTGTGTTGATGATGGTTAAGATGAAAAATGATGAAGTCTCTAAATCTTTTGAGGAATGTGACCCTAAGCATAAATATAAAATGATTGAAATCATTTCTGAGTATGATGATTTGTTTCAAGATCCGAAGGGGTTACCACCGAAGAGAGAGATTCAGCATGAGATAGATTTGCAGCAAGATGTGCCACTCCCGAACATAGCCATGTACCGGATGTCTGTAATGCAGAATGCAGAAATCAAGAAGTAGGTTCAGGAGCTGATTGATAAGGGGGTCATCTGGCCCATCACTTCTCCTTGTGGCTCTCCCATAGTCTTGGTTCCCAAGAAGGATGGGTCGTGGAGGATGTGTATTGACTATAGGGCCCTTAACAAAATCAGCATTAAAAATAGGTATCCTCTTCCTCGTATTGATCATTTGCTTGATCAGTTGAAACATGCAACTTACTTTACAAAATTGGATTTGCGTAGTGGGTATCATCAAATCCGTGTTGCTGAGCATGATGCTTGGAAAACAACTTTTAAAACGAAACAGGGTTTGTATGAATGGCTTGTAATGCCTTTCGGGCTATGTAATGCTCCTGCTACTTTCATGTGGGTCATGAATGATGTCTTTCGTTCATTCATTGATGATTTTGTAATTGTATATCTAGATGATATCCTCGTGTTTAGAAACACCTAGGAACAGCATGTTGTACATGTGAAAAAAAATTTAGATGTACTAAGAAAGGAAAATCTTTATGTAAAAATGTCTAAATGTGAATTTTCTATAACTTCTTTAGTATATCTAGGCCATATCATTGGTGGAGGCCACCTACGAGTGGACCCAGCCAAGGTTGCTGTCATTGTAAACTGGGCATAGCCTAACACCGTTACTAAAATCAGAAGTTTTTTGGGTGTGGTTCAGTATTGGAGGAAATTCATTTATGGTTTTTCTTCCATTGCTTCTCCCTTGCATGCATTGACAAGCATTAAAGAAATTTTCCAGTGGGGAGGCAAGAATTAGAAAGCATTCGACACTTTGAAGGAAAAGATTAGCACAGCACCAATTCTGACATTGCCAGATTTGCAGCAGCCATGGGAGCAGTTTTGATGCAAGGAAGGAAGCCAGTCTGTTACCATTCAGAAACGTTCTCTACTGCGGTAAGTAACTATCCGACCTATGACAAAGAATTGTATGCTTTAGTACAGAGTGTGAAGAAGTGGAAACATTATATCATGGGAAAAGAGATAGTCATACATACTGATCATCATCCACTTCAATATTTACAATCTCAAACTAAAATACAAAAAAGTAGGCATTTAAGATGGATGGGGTTCTTACAATAGTTTCATCTCGTCATTAAGTACAAAAAGGGAATTCATAATAAAGTAGCAGACATGTTATCAAGGCCACCTATGAATGCTTCAATCATTCTTCAAAACAGTTCATTAACACATGAAATTTATATTGAACAGTATGCAGAAGATAAAGATTTTAAGAAATTATATGCATCACTAATACATGGTAAACAGGAATAGAACTATTTTGTGCATGAACAGCTCTTGTATCATCTTGGTAAACTCTGTGTTCCAGAGAAAGAAAGAGTGCATGTGATTCGAGAGGCACATAGTTCATTAATTGCAGGACATTTTGGGGTAAGTAAAACGTTGTCTGTATTGCAGAATCATTGTTATTGGCCTCAAATGCAAGAAACTGTAGCTAAATATATAAGAGGTTGTGTTATGTGTGCAACAAGTAAGCCTAGCAATAGGAAATTGGGGTTGTACACTCCTCTTCCAGTTTCTTCTCATCCTCGGGAAAGCATTTCTATGGACTTTGTAGGAGGACTACCTATGTCTAGAAAAGGGCATGATCACCTATATGTTGTTGTGGATAGGTTCAGCAAAATGTGTATCTTAATGCCATGTAACAAGCAGATCACTACTGAACAAACAGGTCATTTATTCTTTCAAAATGTATGGGTACATTTTGGGCTACCCATGTCTATTGTATCTGATCGAGATTCCTGGTTCTTGGGAAAATTTTGGTCAAATTTATGGGAGCTTATGGACACTAAACTGAAGAAAAGTACAGCTTTTCATCCACAGACCAATGGGAAAAAAGAGGTAGTAAACAGAACAGTGGTTCGGCTACTCAGAGGATATTGTAGTAAGCATCCTAAAATTTGGGATGAGCAGTTGTAGTATATACAACATGCTTACAATCATGCAGTTCATTCTTCCACGAAAAGATCTCCTTTTGAAACTTGTTTTCGTTATCTGCCAAAAACACCGATGGACTTCTCTTTTGGAAAAGAGACAGTGGATGGACATCATGATGCAGAGAAAGCTTTAAAGTTCATTCAGAGGATCCAAGCAGTGCAACAGGAAGTTCAGGAATACTTGGAGAAGAGCCAGGAAAAGTACAAGGCCAGGCATGATAAGCATCGAATTGATCATCAATTTCAGGTTGGTGACTGAGTTTGGTTACACATCACCAAAGAAAGACTGAAAGGTGAAGGTAAAAGGCTTAAGCCTATCAGGTATGGTCCTTTTGAGATCTTGGAAAAGATCAGTACTAATGATTTCTACTTGAATTTACCTTTATACATGCAAATTTATTCAGTTATCAATGTTGAGAATCTTAAATTGTATGATCCTCTTATGATAATGGATGAGGAAATTAACATACATATTCCTTCAATAGATGATTTGGCACCTGAATATATGAGAGAGTTGTAGGATGATGTTATTGTTAACAGAAATGTAAGAACTTCACGAAGGGGGAATGCTGAGTACCTTCGAGTGGGGCTGAAAGGAATACATCCTAGCAAAGAAAGATGGATGGAGATTGGTAAAGTGAGGGAACTTTACCCTCACTTAATTGCAGAATAATTCAGGCTTTTGGTGGTCCAAAAGCTCTCCAGTGGGGAGGATTGATCCGACGGATTATTCCTCTGAAAGATCCAATATGGTACATGGTTCATAGAAACGACATTTGAAGAAATCGGACGGCAAAACAAAATACACGGATCGGAAGTTGGAATCTTTTCTCCTTCCGCAGATCGGAGGTCAGAAGCATTTCCCTTCCGTAATGGAGAAAGCTTCCAAGATTTTCCCCTTCCGCAACAGTGGGGCTCAGAATCCTTTCCTCTTCCACAATGGTGAAAGTTTCCAAGCTTTGCCCCTTCCGCAACAGTGGGGCTCGAAAGCCTTTCCTCTTCCGTAATGGCAGAAGCCTAACAGACGTTCAGGAGGATCGAAAGTCGGAACGCTTCCGCAGCTGCAATGGCGGAAGCCCAAAAACTTAAAAGATCGGTGAAATCACTCGACGAGATCGGAAGAAGAAGTGGTGCACCATCCGCAACGGCGGAAGCTAAAGTAACTAAGACTTCCGACTTGAAAACCAACCAATATCCGATTGAAATAGAATTCGTCAGAACCATTGCTTATCCTCTTCCGCAACGGCGGATGAGTAGATGACTTCAACCTTCTGAGTTAAACCCTACAAGCGGTCACGCGGGGACATTTCAGAAATGGTTTTTGTAGGATCTTGATGCCGTATGATGCCGTGTTGATAGGGATACGAACAGTCGATGGAAATTGGCAGAAGGAGGTGAACAATTGTGTTCTTGAGCATTTTTCCCATGGTAGCGGCAAAGAGGAGTATAAAGAAGGTTCGTGAAGAAGCACAAAGGGGGATTTTTCTCAAAGATAAGAGCTAAGCGAGTTTGCTGTGAGATGAGCCACAGGATGCTCTTTGAAGTCGACTAATTTTAGTTGTTACTTGGTGTCTTTGGCTGTTGAAGTCAAGATTGTAACTTTCATAGAGGAGGTCTTTAAGACTTTGCTGTTGATACCTACTTCTGTGATTGTCAAGAGTCGATCTTTCTTCTCTGTTCTATTTGGATTCTCTTTGCTTCGAAAGCCAATTTGTATTATTCCAGAGAAGAGCTCTTGGAGATTTTTTCCCATACTGGTGAACTAAATTCCAGAGTCCAGAACCATTTTGTACCATTTTAAGAGATTAATTGGATCGTTTCCCATTGCAGAGGGACCCAGAGACGTAGTCCAGTGGAGGTTGTGAACTCCGTTATCAATTTCTATCTGTGACTTTGGGGTTCTGTGTTTTCTGCTTGGAATTTGTTATCAGTCTTGTTTTTCATTCCATTCTGAGCATTTAATTTCTGTTAATACTGTCCTTTACTTAACCTGTTGCACGCATTCCTTTTACAACAAACTTTTAATGCACTAAAGTTGAGATCCTATGGATCAAACACACTTTAGCTTTCACTCAGCGTGCCATGTTTTTAGAAGGAAATATAACTCCAACTAGATTTGTGTCATGGTGTATTGTATTTGATGACAATGTGGCTGTGTTAGATGGAAAACTACCTTATGAAAGCTAACACACATTAGCTATTACTCACTATGCAATGTTTTAAGAACGAAAGCTAACTCTAGTTAGATTTCCAACATAGTGCATTTTGATTGATGACAATGTGGTTGTGCTAAATGGAAAACTACGTTATGAAAGCTAACACACATTATATTTCACTCACCATACAACGATTTAAGGTCAACAGATAACTTTAGCTAGATTTCCATCACGGTGCAATGTGACAATGTGGTTGTATTAGATAGAAAACTAATTCCAGCTAGATTTTCATCATGGTGTAATGACCTAACACACATGAGATTTCACTCATCGTGCCATTTTATTAGGAGGAATGCTAAATCCAACCAAATTTCCATTTTGGTGTAATGTATTTGATGACAATGTGGTTGTGTTAGATGGAAAACTATCTTATGAAAGCTAACTCCAACTAGATTTCTATCATGGTGCATTGTGATTGATGACAACATGGTTGTGTTAGATGGAAACTACATTACAAAAGTTAACACATTAGATTTCATTTATCGTGCAATGATTTAAGGACTAAAGCTAACTTCAGCTAGATTTGAATTATTGCAACTATATTACTTTTTTGAACATACACTTCATATGGTTTAACCTTAATTACAAACTACAATTCAAATGTGTTATAGAAATTGGGAGGAGTTACAATGGAAAATATAATTTTGATAAGAGGGTACTATGTTGACCTCCTAATTAATGGTCAAGTTATTGGAATAGGAAGGGTTGAATCTATAGAGACTACAACTCATTATGGTGGAGAAATGCTTAATGTATTTCTATTATGTTTTTGATAATTTATGTCATTGAACCACATTTGATTGTGAAAGATGTTGATGAAGGGGACTTACATCCATGGAAGATCATAGATTTGAGGCATAGCAAAGGTAAATCAAAATATTGAAGCACATGTTAAGTGTTTTTTAGAGAACATTGCTTGTTTTTCTTGGGCAAATACTAAGTTTGTTTAATTTGTTGTATAGGTGCAAATGCCTCTTCTGCATTTTATATTGGAGACAAGGTAGATCTTTCGCAATGTGGAGTGAAGGTGGATGAAAGTTCCATATTCAATACAAAGATTTGTCATAAGGTGCATCGAAGGATGGTAAATAAATGATCCATAGTGGTTAACATTGAGAAGGTGTTAAAACATGATTCTCTCTTGCCACATCCAATAGGATTTGAGAATACACTAGGGGGTGCATTGGGATCTTATGAGATTTGGATAGAATCATATTTGGAAACTCATTGTCATGATCATCCAGTAAATACTCCCCAAGATAGGCTTACAAACACATGTAAAAAGGTTTCTCTTACAAAGGGATGCATTGGGACAAGCATGTGCATTGCCAAAGGGATCATAGTTAATGTTCGTGAGTATGACATGGTTGAGGGTGAAATGTTAGGTGAAAAGGAATTACATGTAAAATCAAAATCTGTTGTAGGAACAAACTTGGGTTTGTTGTTGACAGGTATGCTAACACATGGGAATAGCACAAGAGGTTTTGGTCATTTCTCCCTACCATCTATACACATGGGATCACATTTTACCATTACATCTCTTGCAAAGTCCTTGAGGGACCTTGAAGACCCACACCTTGAAATATATGGTGATTTGCTTTATGAGAGTGGAAGTTCAAGAAACACACTTTCAAATGCATTATTTCAAAACTCTATTTACTCAAAATGTAGAGTGTACACGGATACTTTCCTATCTTTAAATGGAAGCTCAAAAAATCAAAATATTGATTTTAAACCTCTTCCTCCACATTTGTTGTTACAGTTGGACAATGCAGCTAGTGATAATAAGAATCATTATGTTTTCATGTTTCTATCACTATTAACTGCACTTGGTGTCTTCATCACTATTGAGGTTGGGTTCTTTCTTGTGGGGCACACCCATGAAGACATAGATGGAACCTATGGAAGAATGTCTTCTAACTTGAAAAGTAAAGATATATATTCTTTACCTAAGATGATGGATACATATCACACAATAGAAGAAAAATGAGTGTTTCCACCTAAAATTATTGACAAAGTGTATGAATTCAAAAGTTTTCTTAATGGGTACATCAAGGAGGGGAAAAATGCACTAGTTGGACATCTTAATGTCCAGTACTTCCAATTTCTTGTACTCATTGATGTTCAGTTATGAGGTATAAAGAATCCATCAAATACATTGAGTGGTCAGAACTAGTTGAGTTGTGGAATATAGATGATGAAGGTCCACCTATATTTCCCACATGGAATCCATCTTTCTTACGTCCCAAAGACAATGATGTTTATTTAAAAGAACTAAAGGAATGACTAACATCACACATAAAAATGTGGAAATAGACTATTGGCAATGAGAATTCACGAATTGTTACAAAGGAATGGAATAAAAAACTAGAGTATTGGAAAAGTGTTCTTGATGCATTAGATGGAATCTACAATGACCATACACCCTTGGATGAAAGTGATTCTTCTTCTAATGATTTTTGGCCCAAGACGAGGAAAAATGTTAACGTTGATGGTAATGCACTCCATGCAATATCAAGTATTATGGATGGGGATTTTGATAATGTGACAGATGAGCCGATATATGTTGGGCCCAATTGTAACAAGCCAAAGCAAACATTCATTCCTAGAATTGATGTTGAGAAGTGAAAGATGTTGCTTGTTAGATCAGGAAATGAGGATGAAGGAGAGATGATTTGGATGACAAAATCTACCTCAGATATCTTCCAGGATGATGACAGTGAGACCCTTCATGTAGAGATTGATTGGTGGCAGCCTAGCTCAAGGAAATACAAGGGAAACTTTTTAGAACAATTTTGGGTACCAAATCGTGATGACACAAAACTTGGATCTATTCCAATTAATTCCATAGTTTGGGCATGGAAGCCAAACAAAGAATATTGCAGGAAGACCAAGATAAATAAATTTGGTGTACAAGCTGTACTTGATCTGCTTGAGCGGATATAAGGAGATTAGGTGGAGATGATTCATGAATGTAATTTTTCTTTTTGAATGACTTTTACTATACATGACGAAACTTTTTCAATGCTTGTAGTACAATAAATACTCTTCAAGCTACTTTTTGAGGAATTTTATATTATTTACTGCATATATGAAAATTTGACTTCAAGTTCATTATTAATTCATGTGATGATACATTATGCGAATTAGATAACACCATTCAGATTTGAACTTTTCAATTTGTCTTTTAGATCAACACAAAATCTCACTATATCAGTTGTGCATAATTATATTTATTAATGCATGTACAAAACCCTTACCTTATTTATTGTTAGCTTTTGCTCACTCTCTTCAATACCACTTTGAGCTTTTCATTTTGTTCCCCTGATGATTGGTGAAGTGTCCACTAGAAACATAGGGACGTTTCAACACACAATTTAATTCCATAAACTCTCTTTGTCATTATGGTTAACTATGGAAATCTTCATCCTCACGCTGTACTTGATCTGCTTGAGAAAATATAAGGAGATTAGGTGGAGATGATTCATGAATGTAATTTTTCTTTTTGAATGACTAATTAATATACGTGGAGAAAAAAATTTCAATGTTTGTAGTATATCGAATATTCTCTTCAAGCTACCTTTTGAGGAATTTTATATTATTTGCAACATATATGAAATTTTTGGTTCAAATTCAATGTTAATTCATGTGATGATACTTTATTTGAATGCACCTTAAAACATCTCATAGACTTTATTTGTGAATAAATGTAAGGCACTTGCAATAAGGTTTGAAGTCAATTTTCCCTATTATTCGTTGTTATAGTTGACATAAATTTAATTGTACTACTATGTTACATTCAAATTCATAATTATATTTTCTCATGTAGACTTTAAACTGGTGCCAACTTTGTAATAGTATATTAACTTATACTCAATAAATACAATACTAACATTTTGAGTGTGCAGGTTTTATCAGTTTGTCATCATTGTGATTGATTTTCTTGATTAAATTGTGTGAACGTTTTTCATACCAATGTTTTGAGTGGACACTCCACCCATACTTGTTATGGGAACCATGAAAAACTCATTGTGGACTGAAAATATTTCACATAACTTAATCCAGAAAATCAATCATTAAGTAGTAACATCATGTTAGCTTTAATTCATGTTAGACATTATCATCAAATACATTACATCATAAATACAATTTAATCCATGTGAGATTTAATGCTGGTAGTAATGCACTACATGTAATATAAGTATTATGGATGGATATTTTGATAATGTGACTGATGAACTAGTATATGTTGGACCCAAGTGCAACAAGCTAAAGCCAAGATTCAATCCTATGATTGAAGTTGAGAAAGGAAAGATGTTTCTAGTTCAATCATGAACTGAGGATGACGCAGAGATGATTTGGATGGAAAAAACCACCTCATATATCTTCCAGAATGATGAAAAAAGACTCTTCATGTAAATTTTGATTGATGGAAGCCTAATTCAGTGAAATACAAGGGAAAATTTTAGAACAATATTGGGTACCAAACCTTGATGACACATGACTTGGATCTATTCTAGTTAATACCATAGTTTGGGCATGGATGCAAAATAAATAAGATTGTAGGAAGACTACGCTAAATAAATGTGGTGTACAAGTTGTGATTGATTTGCTTGACTGAATATAAGGATATTAGGTGGAGATGATTCATGAATGTAATTTTCTCTTTGAACAAGTTATTAATATACTAGAAGAAACACTTTTCAATGTTTGTTGTATATCAAATATTCTTTTCAAGCCTTTTTTTGAGGAATTTTATATTATTTACTAATATGAAAATTTTGGTTCAACTTCTATGTTAATTCATGTGATGGTACTTTATGTGAATTAGATAACACCATTCAATTTTTAACTTTTCAATTTGTTTTTTACATAAACTCAACATGTCACTATATCAAATGTGCATAATTATATTCAATAATCAATCTTAAAACATCTTCTAGACTTCCTTTGTGAATAAATGTAAGGCACTTGCAATAAGGTTTGAAGTGACTTTTCCCTATTATTTGTTATTATAGTTGATATAAATTTAATTGTTCTACTCTGTTGCATTCTAATTAATATTATATTTTCTTCGGTAGATTTGAAAGTGGTGCGAACTTTGTACTAATGCAATGTCTTATACTCAACAAAGACAAAGTAGTAACATTTTCAGAGTTTAGGATTTCACAGTTTGCCATCATTGTGAATGATTTTTTTGGATTAAGTTGTCTGTGAGTTTTTCAAACCAACATTTCAAGTGGGAACTCCATGCATGATTGTCGAGGGAACAATGTAAAATTCATTATGGTTTGAAAATCTTTCACATAGCTTAATCCCGAAAATCAATATCCAAGTATTAACATTTAATGTCAATACTACATAAGTTAATAATAGTCACAACACAATATTAATATGTTGTTAAATAACTTTAAATTATGTAAGAAATTTCTTACACAAATTATTAAGAATTCACTAGTCAAATATTGTTGAATTTTGTTTTAATAAGTAAATATAAATATTAATCATAATCAAAGTATATCATTAAATACATTTATAGGTAAAATTTCAAACATAAATATGCTATTCTTAAAATCAACATCGATCAAATTAGTTTCTAATACACCACCATCACCACCAATATTAATAATAAATTATGTCTCTAATTCATAATTTATTTTAGTCATTACTAAGATAAAACATTTTACTTTAAGTCATAAAATATTTTCTTGTCCACTATCAAGTGCTGCCAAATTCCGAAAATAAAACATCATACTCAAAAAAAAATTAGACTTAGTATGGTAACTCAACCTAGACACATTAGTTAACATAATTTCAAGTAAATGAAATTCCAAGATAATAATAGCAACACACATTGGTTATTATAATATGTAAAAAATATTCTACAATCTATTTTTTGTGATATAATCATTGATCTTAACTTATATTAGAAAATATAAATAATAGTAATATAAATAAATTATATTTCTGTTTTAACGTATAATTGATTTTGATCGTTAAAATAATAAACTTAGCATAGTAACACTTAATATATAGAAGTTTTTCTTGTCACTTGTAAAATGTTGCCAACCTTCTAATATATTACAACATGATACTCAACACATACAATATTACTTGTTATGTTGAGAATTAAAATTGTTATAGTAGCAAACACATTTGTATTATGCCATTAAATAGTTTTTAAATGGGTCATTCTAAAATTGTGCCAACCTTCTACTAGTATAGGAACTCAACACCAACAATGTACTTGTTATCATATCAAATTGTAATTCAATTGATTAATCATAGTAACATATACAATATTAATGTCATTACATAAACTTAATCAACTTACCATTTAATTCAAACTATAGATAAGATTAATAGAAATTATGTAAGGAATCAAAGTCTAAGAATTTCATCATTTTGAAAGAATTAAAGTCTAAGACTTTCTTAATTTTGATTTGTGTGAGAGGATTAGAAATGTGTGATCTAGGTGTTAACATAGTCCCTTTCCCCTCATGTTGTAAAGGGTGTTAGCTCAATGGAAGAGCACCTGCATTACAAGCATGATGATGGTGGTTCAATTCCTCTGTGCCCTAACATAAATTAATAGATGATATAAAATATTAATGATAATAGAAATGTTGTAAGATATCTATATTTTCAATATAAATATGCTCTTTTCAATTAAACACATTGTTCAAATACTTCATAAATAAATAATGAACAGTTGCAATAATTAGTTTAGTTGGTTTTCCCCTTTTCCTCTTGTATATGAAAAAAAAAATTGTAATGCACTAATGCTATTATAGTTCATAATTGATTTTGATTGTTAAAATAATTAATATTAATAAATAAGGGAGGATTTACTAACATCAATATCATTAAATAAATTTATAGGTAAGAAATTTCTCAGGTTAATCTATTATTCATAAAGTAAACATTCATCAACTTAGTTTTTAATACACTACCACTACCAGCAACAACAATAATAAATTATGTTTCTATTTTAATTCATAATTTATTTTAATCATTACAAGGGTAAAACTTAGACTTTAAAGTCATAAAATATTTTCTTGTTTTGATTATAAGTGGTGCCACCTTCCAAAAATAATTACTATGAAAATGTTTATAATTGTTGTAGTAACAAATAAAATGTTGGTATTATGTCATAAAATAGCTTAATCAACTTAACATTTAATACAAACTATAAATAATATTAATAGAAATTATGTAAGGATTCAAAGGCTATGGATTTCCTCATTTTGAAAGAACTCAATCTAGCGGAAGTTCTAAATTCTAGATCTAACCCATCTAGTTCTAATTGAGATGTAATATTTTCTTTTGAATGGTTGAATACTCAAGTTTTACTTGAAATAAATAAAAAAATATTAATTGAGAAAATATCTCATTGGATTAATTCTTCCAAATTTAATGGAATAGTTCTTTGAGTTGATTTTTCTAGATTTAAGAGAATATGTATTTAGAGATTTACAAAAAAGCTCAATGTGGATGAAGGCCTTGTAATAGAATATTTCCAAATTTAATGAAATATGTGTTAATGAGATAATATTCATAGTACTTGTTAGTTTAGAACTGAGCCCGAGTAATAGGATAGGTTGATTTGAAAATATTGTTTTAAATATTTAATATTGTAGGTCTGATTTGTTTGCTGTAGATGCAAATTCTGAGTTTGAAAAGTCATACATTAAGTCTGTAAAACTTAGTCCCCAATAAAACAAACTTCATTATATTTTCTTTTAAATTATAGAATAGATAGATGGCATTCATTTTCATTACGATTTAAAGCTTTAAGATTATTCAGTTCTGTCTTTAAAGATTAATTGTATTCATTATGTATATTATATTTATTCAGTTTTAGTTTTAAAATACAAGTTGATTTGAAATAGTTTGATCACATAAACAATTCATTTTTAAGATGAATCAGTAAGCTATGGAATAGTATTAAAACTTCTTAAAAACACATTAATGTGAGAAGAGTTATTAAAGGGTTAAATGATACATCAACTTCATAAGTTTTATTTCTACAACTTACTTTGTTTTCTATGTCTTAGTTCACTTTCTGTAACCTATTCTATTTGATGTATTTTTCTGTTTATTTAAGTTTCTGAGTTATGTTGGATAGTACTTAGTTTATTCTTCAGTATTAGAATTATTTTTGAAGTTAGTTTGGAGAGTATTTTCATTCCTGTAATTAGGGTAGGACATGAATTTGAATATTTTGTAGATGTGAGAGTATTCTAATTAATATTGGGACTTTAGATTTGAATAAGTTTTATAATTAATAGATTAGAAGTCTTGTTATTATTCATTTTGAATAATCCCTAGATTATAATAATCTATATTAGGGTAAATTGGATTAGGATAGGCCTTAATCGTGCATATACAATGTTTTCATCTCACAAGTTACCTTCCTGGGTTGAAAATTAAGTGTTCTGATAGATAGTGCATATTAGAGCTCGATAGGTAGTGAATCTATGCATGGGGAATATTGATCCAACACAACCTGGAGTGAATGAAAAATTATTCGAACGATCATCATCCTCTTCTTCAAATGAGTTAGGATCTCATTACACACAATATTTATTGTATAAGGATAATATCCAATCCATAAATTCCTCAGTTATTCTACCAATTCATCCAATTTTGTAAAAATGGACAAAACTCGAATTCAGAAAATTTAATCTTCAAATACTTGATCTTATCTCTTAAAAATTTAATAATTTTTAATACTACCACTTAAAAGATAAATCATCCCATTTGGGAAGTGGGTTCTCAACGTTTTTGTCTGATTCATCACAGATTGATCATAGTGTCTCCACACAATTTGTCTCCTAAAAAGTGACAAAAATGGTGCATATTGATTTTATTTTTCATTTGCAAAGAGCATTGAATAAAGACTCCTCACTCACTCGGGTCATGTAGAAATGTAGATTTGCTTATCAAGAATACTTAAGACCATTTCATTTCATGTGATGAGGTTGGGAGAACCTTCAAGTTGGTCTTCCGGTCGGACAAAGATCAATGTCAGGGATGAAAGCTCTTGCTCAATGCTTGAATATCTACAAATGTTTAGACTTTTTTCACAAAACTAATATCTTGCATTCCCTTGATCTTATACTGTGTTAGTGTTTGAGAAAATATGAAGAAACGTGAACTTTAAAACATTAAACCAAAATTAAAGTGCAAATAGATCTCTTCAATAATCCAAAGACATAAATAAATCAAATCATAAAACACGAGACATACCTTGAGAAAAACCTCCACTGTTTTGGATGACAAAAAACCCAACAAACAATCTTAGAGCATGATTGATAATCGATAGAGAATGATTAAAATAAAATAGAATATTTCTTGATCATAGAGTGGAAGAGAGGAGAGATCAAATGGAACATTGTATTGTTCTTTCTAGGTCCATAACACTTTAGTAACAGGCCAAAATCAGACATAAAAAGGAGGTGGTGAATATTTTCATGTTTCAATAACGTTTGAACACTGAGAACACTATTTGATTTTCAACCATGCTCCCCCCATAGACTAGGTTCCAAGTCAATACTTCATACTTAACTTCCATAATGAACATATGCTCCATCCATTAATTCAATGAGTTTAACTTCCTGTAACTGATTTGTTAATTGTGAACTGAAATGTACTGAATGGAACTACATGAAACATAATGTAACTGAACGTAACTTGAACTGGAATGAATGTAACTGAAAAGAACTTAATGTAACTAAACAGACCCAAATTTAATTGATGCTTTTCCATCATTGCCATCTTCCACAACCACTTTCATAAATTAAGGAGTTGATTCCTTAATTATTTGAACTTCCTTTTATCACAAACAAGACTCAACTTCTACCTTATTAATTCAAGTTCACTCAAGGAGGCATACATGGGAAATTCTTATTCTCTCTCCATATATGTGATCATATTAATTTTATATGCATATTCCATATGTTTTTTCACTAATTATATATCATATCATACTCATAATATTGTTTATGAACCTATGATCATATGTACTACAGCGGGTCATATAGTCACATGCTAAATTAAATAACTATAGGGGTATAATCCGTAAAGGATACTCGTAGCACATGTTGACCATGAATAGCCATACATCACATAGTATATCCACTTTACACAGTAAAGTACACCACCTCACAACATGAGGATATTTATAGAACTTGATTTTACTCAAAAGTCTATTTTCTTGATATTACTCACAAGCTTTACAACATCATCACCTCAATCATATGAGGATATTTGTATGATTTCTATTACTCACAAGTCTATTGTCTTGATATTAGTCACAGGACTAGAGAATGATTCATGTTGTTGTAATCTCAATAGAGACATGTGTGTCGCCATAGTACCTAGGAATTATAGGCCATAAGAAAGGACAACCAAGTGGTTCCAAACAAGAATGACAACTATGATGCTTCCAAGGAGGGGAACAATACCTAGAAAGGAAAATATAAGAAGGCTAAAACATTGACACATAATTTCAAGGATCTAAAAAACCATTGTAACATTGATGGTCACCTTGAATAAAATTATTGGAAACTAAATCTAGAAATGAACCCTAAGAACGATAAGAAAGATGGCAAGAAGAACCTTCTAGCCAAAGATTCAAGAAAGTACATAGAGAGTATCTCAAACTTGGATGAGAATATTTTCTCCACGTCAATGTTGGAGGAGGTGAATATAAGTATCCTTTACCACATGGAACTAGATAAATAGATGACTAAACTCTTGAATATCAATATCTAGATCATGAAGACTAAGGTAGATGCTAAATTCGATTCTAGTTCATAAGAGAATCTCATAGAATTTGATATGGTCAATAAGATTGTGTTGGAGGTTCATGATCATCATGTCCCTTATCCATTCAGATGGGTAAATAATGCTAAATAAAGTGAGTGCATGTAATAGTGTTAGATCAAATTTTTTATAAGTGCATATTTTATTGATGACATGGATCTTGATGTAATAATAACGACAACAATAATAATAGTAATAACAACAAAAAAAACAAAAATAATAATACCGCTAATAATAATAATAATAATAATCTATTTTGAAATTCATAACCAAGGAAGTCACCTATTTGGTGTACGAGACCACCTTGTTTGTGGGACAATGGACCCCTCTATACACAAGGATTTAGCTACTAAACTATACATAGGTGTACATACCCTACCATCCTCAATATTTGAACCTATGACTTCCTAGGAGGAAACACATGGTAATAACTATTAGGCCCACTTATATATTACCATTAGTGTGTATTCGGTAGTCTTTAGAATACCCTACATGTGTATGAGGGATGTTTCCTTAATGCGGAGAGAAAAATAGTATCGCCTAATCAAGGGTGTGAAGTTATTCATCATCAATTGACATCAATTTGAAGTAAACATATCACTAGTAAGTGCCAACTAAGCCAAAACGTTTCTTAGTGCAAGTATGAAACTTGTTTTTTTTGTTGTTACAAGAGAATCAATCGACTGATGAAATGGCAGTACTAAAGAAATGGTTAGAGGGATGTACCTTAGAGAAAAATAATTAGTCAGCGGAATTTCTATAAGTGCACATTTTACAGTTCACTGATGCTAAAGGGATAACACCTGATATTGAATAAAAACATGAGATATTTTTTTCCTAGCTCCCTATTACCAAATATAGAGATATATAGAAAAACTATTCTTGAGACATTTGAAGTGAAGAAATGGTTTTAGTAGTTGTTGGATTCGAGAGAGATTCAACCTAAAACATCACATTCTGGGTCACCTATAATCATTATACCAAGAAGTATGGCACTTGGTGTACATGTATTGATTATATATATTTGAACAAGATTACACTTAAGAATTGCTACTCATTTCTAAGATCAATTATTTGTTATAGTAGTTGTGGAAAACCAAGTACTTCACAAATTTGGATTTCAAATCATAATACTAGGAGGTATGTGTCAGGGATGATTTTAAGAACCCCCCCTAGAATTATATGTATAAAAATTGGGCGAATCTCTCCGGTATATAGGAAAATTTGAAGGCGATTTTATCAATAATATAATATGTATATATAAAAAATTTGGTGAATCTTTTATTTTATTAAATAATGTCATAAAATTTTGGCGAATCTTTCATTTTATTATAGAATATTGTAAAATCTTGGCGAATCTTTCATTTTATTATATAATGTTGTAAGAACTTGGTGAATATTTAACTTCATTATAAAAAATTGTAAAAACTAGTGAATCTTTCACTTATTTATATAATATTGTCAAAATAAAAGAATAACAACATTAGTCAAATAAAATGAATCACATCATCAACAACAGAACATGTAGACTCATAAGTCACAATAGGAAGGTGTTAGTGAAACACAACTGCACTGACTAGATTCAGGGCAAGTGGGGACTCCACTTGTTATCTCGTCCCTTAATGGTCCAACAGACATGTGGGGACCTGAATCTTGACAAAATGATAAACTCATAGAATCATACATTATGCTCGATCTTGGCCTCCAATATCCAATGATGGTCATGGAGGCTAATACAATTATGCATTGTAATTATGCCAATTGATTATTGCATTAGATGAATGTTGGTCTTGTGCCAATAGGTACCCTATGATCAATGCATAGGAACCTAGTGCATAGACCATTTTTCTCTTCTCTTAGGTATGTAGAGCTCGTTTATTTTTTTTAATAACGATAAGTATTTACAAAGAAAATATATAGTCAACATAAAATAATTGAAAAATTGAAGAAAATTAATTCATGCAACTAAAAGTTAATAAAAGAATCTTTTCTCAAATCCTAAAACCAACCTTGATTCAAGCTACAATAAAGGGTTAAATCAAGCATCGAATGAGAACTAGAATCATTCAAAGGAATTAACACAATATTTAACCAAAATACACACAAACTTCAAAAATCGACAAAATGCTTCAAACAAAAGGAATAAACAAACCATAAAAAATTGTCAAGATATTTGTGCTAAACACCAACATGGTTTCATGTACTTGAATGAGCCCATTATTTCTTAGCGAAAGTGTTGTCAATTTAGTTATTTATCATTTAATGTTAGGAAACTATCTATTTGAAGAGATAGCTCCTTGGCCTAGCTTTCTCAAATTCCAGTGTCATTTCCTATTAGATACAAGAAAGAGACAATGTAAGAGATAGATATCAAACCATCAATCTTAAAATAAGCTGCATGAAGGTAATGTAGCTCAAATCATCAATGTTACAACAAAAAAGTATAATGTAGAATCTATTTTTACCTCAAAACATAACCTCAAATTCATATATGGAGTTGGGGTTAGGTTTGAGTTCTGCTTTTATCTTTTTATAGGAGCTACTTTTGGGATCCCACTTTGTATTGTTATCTTTTAGCTTTTAGATATAATTATAAAAGTCCCAACTCAACATAACAAGTAGGTTATCTCACGTTTCTATCCAGATCCATCATAATAGATTAATACCTTATAAATTGAAGCAGGTATGACCTTGATAGTCATTGAAATACACAGTCTAAGAAAAATCACAAGATACTAGACTACCGATGAATTGGGGTTCAGATTCTGTTTGGAATTCTTTAGGACTCCATAATAATTGAACTGATATACCAAAAATGAGGAACAGAGAGGATAGGGACTTTGAGAACAACAAATGAGAGACAAATTCAGCCTATCCATCCAGCAAGTGGTCAGGGACTCTCAATCCCATCAAAAATCAACCCCCCTACCACCACTTCAACACACATCAGTTTGGGACTGCTTCAGATCTGATCTATCAGTATTATGAAGCTACTAATTCATTATTACAGACCTATATCAACATGTCAAAACAACCAGCAGTGATAGCCTATTCCAAACATGCCTAAAAAAATTGCATCCCTTTCTAATAGGATGAACAGACCTTAGGAAATTTATGGTTCAAACTTAGAGGTCTCACAATGATCACAACTTAATCCAAACATCCTTTAAATAGTCACAAATGAGTTTAACAATTTAAAAAGTGCTCATGGTTTAGATATAGAATCCCACAAGGTTCACAAGACATATATAGAAGCCCAAAAAGTCACGGCCCTATCTACAACAGCCCACAAGGTCAAGCAAGGTCACAAATGTCGGGACCCAAGATAGAATCATCAATACAGTCCTATATCAGCCTAGGAAGGTTTAGTAAGGTTTAGTAAGGTTTAGCAGCCTGATCAAGACTACAACCCAGATCAAAAAAATCAAAGCAACAACCTCAACAATATACATGAATTAAACAATAGAGAATCAGTACCATCAATGAAGTACAAACAACCTCACAAGATCTTTGGTTGATAAAGACAGTCTTCTGGAAGAATATTTGTCACTGGATGCTAATACAATTATGCATTGTAATTATGCCAATTGATTATTGCATTAGATGAATGTTGGTCTCGTGCCAATAGGTATCCTACAATCAATTCATAGGAACCTAGTCATAGACCATTTTTCTCTTCGCTTAGCTTTGTAGAGATCATTTATTTTTTTGAATAATGATAAGTATTTACAAAGAAAAAATGCAATCAACATAAAAGAATCGAGATTTGAAAAAGTGAAGACAATTAACTTATGCAACTAAAATGCAATAAATATATCTTTTCTCAAACCTTGAATCAATGGAAACCGATTAAAACCAATCTTGATTCAAGCTACAACAAATGGCTAAATCAAGCATCAAATGAGAACTATAAGAATTCAAGGGACTAACACAATATTTAACCAAAATACACACAAATTTCAAAAAGCGACAAAATGCTTCAAACAAAAGCAATAAACAAACCATAAAAATTTGTCAAGATATTCCTGTTAAACACCAACATGGTTTCATGTACTTGAATGAGCTCATTCTTTCTTAGAGAAAGTGTTGTCAAATTAGTTATTTATCCTTTAATGTTAGGACACTATCTATGTGAAGAGATAGCTCCTAGGCCTAGCTTTCTCAAATTCCACCGTCACTTCCTGTCACATACAAGAAAGAGACAATGTAAGAGGTTAATATCAAAACATTGATATTAAAATAAGCTGCATGAAGGTAATGTAGCTCAAATCATCAATGTTACAACAAAAAAGTATAATGTAGAATCTATTTTTACCTAAAACACGACCTCAAATTCAAATATAGTGATCACCAGCAAGGGTACATGGAACATTTGGACAAAAATAAGACTCAAGATTCCTTAATGTGTATTAGATCATATATAATATTAGGTGAAATCCAATTTCCAAGTCACATTTTGGCCTTGGTCCTCATTTTCGACATTTTCGACATTTTGGCTCTGGTCCTCATTTTCCACATCAAGTTCATTAGATATATTTGTTATATTGTTTTCTCCCCTTCTTTCACGATCATATCACCAAAGAGCTAATGCTCTTTCATATGGAAAATTGTCAACCTCATACTTTGTTACATATAATCTTAAGCATGTATCCACATTTTTATCAAGCTTGTTCCTCAACTTTGACTTCAAGAATGTCAGTGCACTAAACATTCTCTCATCTTCCACTGATCCCAAAATCATGGTTTGACATAAATCTGCTAATTTGAACTATTCTGACATTTTTTCCCGTAGCACTTCGCTACCACTGAGCTTAGTCCATAATCTTGTAATTGCACCATATTCTTTACTATCCGATGGAGAAAATTGGTCCCACATTGTTTTACCAAAGCATTGAGATTGATTTGCCATTTTTTCTTTATCTAAAATACCTTGAATATGTTCTCCTTGTATCTCGGCCTCTCGACAAAAATGGCTCTGCAAAATCTTGATTTTCTTTATAAAGTCAGCTTCTAAATTTTTTTCATTTTGACTATGGTCCCAATATTGAGGGTATACGATAGACATGGCCTCCAAAAATTCATCTCGAGGAAACCGTTCTCTTACCTCTGATGATAGTGATTTTGAAATTTCTTTCAAGTTGTCTCTCACTGAAATTACAACATCGTGAAATCGTTCTCTTGAGACGGAGCACTATTTAGTGGATCTTCCTATCTTTTCATTAGAGTAAAAGGGAACCATATGCCCACGAACTGCCATACATAGCATCCCTTTTTCATCAAACTTCCAAAAAAATCATCATTTTCTATATTGATAATCTTCCTCCAATTTGTAAATGCTAAATCTGTAAAAGAATCTTCCATAATATACAAATTATCCAATGCAATACATGTTAATTTTCTTGCTCTTGTGTATTCAGCAATATACATCGTGTGACTCTAAGCCATCTTCACGAGGGTATTCATTTCATGAAGCATAGGAATAATTCTAGCCAATGTTAATAATGTCTCTATATCAATTAGTAGAAATAGAAGAGTTTGAGATTTTTCTACACTTGAGTGATGTTCATACATCACCCCTACCAAGGATGCATATTCATTGAATAGTCTTTTAGTTGGTCCCTTCAATGATATCCATCTTGTATCAACATATTTTAATAGTTTTTTTCCATTTGTAACACCATCAGAAAAAAAATTTAAACTCTAAAAATTGTTTGGGACTCCGACAAAAGTATGCATGAACCTCACGTACAAGATATTCTACCTTTGAAACCAATGAAAAGTTGCTCACTATTTTAAATGCAAGATTCATCCTGTGAGCCATACAATGAATACTAAGCATATACGGTGAAGCCGAGAGTTGCATTCTAGCACAAAGGCCATTCCTTTGTCCTTGCATTACTGATGCTCCATCTGCTCCAACGCATACTAACATTTTTGCAATCATGGAATGATCCATACCACCAATTTCCTTCAAACTATCAATAACAAGTTCATAAATATTTTCTGCTGTAGAACTTTTGGTCATTTTATGAATTCCAAGTAGATAGGAATGCCTGATATGGTCATTAACCATATAAATGCTCATGCAGATCCATGAAGTATTATCAATAGCCATAACTTCATCCAAAGACAGTGACAAAAAAAGTAGCATTTGCAATATTCTCTTTCATATCGTCCTTTTCTACTTGAGCTAGATATTTTCCCCATTCCCAACCACTCAATAAAGACCAATGAGAAGATGGAAAATTTGGCACTTGAATAAAAGATAGAAATTTCGTCATTTTTGGATAATCTATCATAGGACGACCATTGGATAGGAGGTGAAATACAATGATTAATTGTGTTGTCTTTGATAAGAAATGTGTTTCCATCATCTTTCCAAATTGAGATTTGATGGTTCCTCCACTTTCCTCAAGTTTTTTTTATTTAGTAAGAATTCATTATATTCCACTTCAAATTGGAGATCTTGACATTCGCTAACATATTTCCATCTGGCAGTAGATTTAATCTCATCATTTGCAGTTTTCTTATCTTACACCTTCCCAACATGCTTCTCGATTGTGTCTAACTTCATCTGTAATTTCACCACCTTTCCAAGTTTCCAACTACATGAAATGCATTTAACTTCTCGTCAGGTCTCATTCTCTTTGGAGGTATTGGTTCAATACATGGGTATCTTGATACCCAATCAACTTTGAATTTTCTCCCTGCGTCCCATTGGCCCTTTTTCCTTTTCTGTGAATGCACTGTGTCACCTTGCAATGAAAATTATTCAACATTTGAACTACCAATTTCGGATGGAAATGCATTTGTCTCACTTTGATCATTAGAGTAATGTATTCTACCATCCATTTTCTGGGTTGCAGATGAATTCTCAAAAGTGTTGACATCTCTCTCACCGATACCTTGCTCAAGAGAGCTTGAAGCATGAATAGGATGTGGATTATTGGACTGAGGCTTTTGAAAATATAATATTACATCCTTTTGTTTTAATGTTTTATTTTTCTTTCCACAATCCATGTTTTACATATTACTTAATATTCCAAAATTGAAATTCCAAATCGATATAGAAACCAAAAGTGAAGCCTGCATGAGAAAAATGATCTAAAATTAATCCAATGGCACATTATGAATTTATATTGACCCGACTTACAATGAGTGTTTACATTGACTCCTTAAATGACTTTTCATTGACTCTTTCAATGACTTTTAATTGACTCTTTCCCCTAAGGAGGTATAACACTAATACAACTGGAAGGTGTCAATGAAACACAACTACACTAACTAGATTTAGGGAAAGTGGGGACTCCACTTGTTATCTCGTCCCTTAATGGTCCAGCGGACATGTGGGGACCTGAATCTTGACAAACCAATAAACTAATAGAATCAGAGATTATGCTCCACATTATTCTTTTGGCAAACGATCCACAAAATTCAAACAAGCATGACATACATCATGCCGTAAAATCACAACATTCATGACATACACATATGTAGACTTTGTTCTATGTAACATAAAGGATCATTGCCTTATATGATGACAAATGTCTCCAATGGTGTGTATTGAATAGGTATATAATGCCCCATTTTTAACAAAATTTCTATAATTTCTTATTGACCTACTTGAAATAACAAGCATTAACACCAAATCAACGAAGAAATGAATAATATATCAATGAATTCTAATCCCAAGTTTTACAACTTGCAAATGATCCTTTGTATAATTAGCCAAAATGCCTAGCTTTTGAAAGATTCACTAAATGAATCTATGTATTTAGCATAACCTATCCTTTTGAAAAGGAAACTGAGATGCTCTATCTTCATCAAAACACATTAGATAGAACACTTATCCTTCACATTTTCTTTTTTATACAAAGCTAACAATGTATAGAAATCAGAGTAACAATGTCGAGCATAATATCAATCACTACACATAACATAGATTCTATGTGTATAATCCCTTCAGCATCTATGGACAAAATTCTCATGTTTATAGATTCCCATTGATTATCTGGATTTCGATTGCTAAACTCAAATTCAATTCCATGTAAGATAAAGATTTATACAGATGACTTACTCTTCCATCAGATTAAAACAAGCTAATAGATTCTATTTTCACTATGATTCAAATCAAATACTTCATATAGAAAATCACTTTGTTTCTTATTTAATTTTCTGAGCCTGTCATACAATGTAAATATCAAGCCTGTAAGATCTGGGTATGAATAACAGCAACAAGAAGTCTTAAATCCCTAATTCTAGGCGCTTTCTAGGCATGAAAACATTGAAAAGAGACCTGTAGCAATTTTGGGAATCATTCATGAGGTAAACACTCTTCATCTTGGGTTCTGAGCTTAATTCTACCATAAAAAATGCCCTAGTACTCAAATCTGAGCAGTTTTGAGCACAAATAGTGGCCAAAAGTCATATTGCAGCCACTAAAAAGCAATGACCAGAAGGATGTAGCAAATTCTAGGTTGAGATTGAAAGTAGAAGTACCATCAAAACCCAACTCTAGTCTCTGAGCATAAACAACAGTAAAAATCATCAAAACTTTAAGTCTATCTAGTTCTGAGTTTTATGGTACAAGAGGCCCCCTACGATGATAAATGAAATTAAAAATGAGTACACGCTTTAATAAGTAATCTACAAATTTGTATTAATTTGTGTAAAAGGGAATAACTAACAATTTTTTAAAACATCACAAGAATAATGATTTGCAAAGGAAGAAAACATACTTCTAATGAAAAGAATAATGATTTAGAAAAGAATAAAACACACTTTCCATTCCTTACCATATTTGTTTCCTCATATATCAATTTCCTGCCAATTAATGCGTGATGGTCCTTGAAGGTAGGCTGTCTGACTACTAGTTACTCTGCCTTATAAATCATGAAATGAAAAACTATGCAAAATTGCAAATTGTTGAATCACAGCGCATCCTCACATGAGTGATACACATGCTAGACATGGCCAAAAAGCTCCTTCTATAGTTCTCCATCTAATCACATCCTCAATCTCCTAATAATTATACAAGTGTGTTGCAAAATTCTTGCCATGTTCAAATTCTTAACCAAATGCCATTTCAATTTATGTCGTAAGTGTTGCTTGCTGTAACACCAAAATTATTCCAGTTGGCAGTTACTTGCCATAAAAAACTAACCATGGTATTTATTGATTGTCAACATCAATTCATGGTGCAAGGAGTACCTGAATTGGTGGATGATGAAATACAGTCGAGGAATTCATACAAAAAACATGTAAACAAGATCCTATGATATGTTGATGCAATTAACTACGAGGTCAATCAAGGGAAATTGATTCTTATGCACCTTGGATCCTAGTTGCAAAGTTCAAACCTAGTACCAAACAAAAGGCATCCCTAGGGTGACAGGATAGGAAATTTTGCCTAGGGTTTCCTCCTGTTACCCCCCTATTTGCATAGGGTGTTCTCCTCTAGTGTGGAGCAATATTTGATGGAATCTCAGCTCCTATGAGCCAAAATTCTGATTTCTGATCACTAAGAACCACACTCAATGAAACACAAGCTGTCTAGTTGTCTCATGTTTTCAATCACCAAATTAGGTTCTAGGTGAATTGAATAGCATTTAGTGAGCAACAAAATGATTGTCAAGTACCTCCTTGTCTCCATGAACCTAAATCCCCCATATTTTCCCTTGTATTCTTGCTGCTTCCAACAAATAACCAAGACCATCCATAGCTAATACATATAAATATGGCCTAAGAGGGAAAGCTCCTCAGCTTCCTGCATGTGATCAGGAGTGTAGGATCCAAAAATATTCTGAAATCCCAAACCAAATCCTTTTCTTATTATTAGTATTTTACTTAAGAGTACATTAAACGTTCTACGTTTTGCACTCTTTTTCCAGCGATTTTTTAGTATTTACTTATAAAAGTATATGTTTCATCGTGTTTGATTGGAAGCATCTTTTTAGTCAGTACTTTAATTCTTCATTTATTTTCAGAGTCTTCTAACATGTATTGCTCTAAACCCATCGGTATAATTGCTTCTTAGAAAAAATATTCTTTAATTGATTTTATAAACTGGGGATAATATTTGTTGATAGGCATCAACCTTGGGAATTCCACAATTAGTTACTAGATGATTGGAAAATATCACAAGAGGGGAAAGAATATTTCGATTAGGACTTATGGGAGATGCATTTGCTATGGGCCAGGTGGCCAACACAAGTCCAATACTTGCATCCCAAGTTTAAATAGGTTGAAGATTTCTGTGATTTGAAGGAGTGGTCAAAGCCAAATGGCATTGGCTATAAATCCATATGCTTGGATTTTTTCATTGCATAGTGGAGGTATTGATCACAATGTTTACGCAGCATTGGCCACAGTTTTTTAAATTTTGGGACAAAGATGCTTCAGAACATCCTTGTGTAGCAAGCGAGTCCCTTTGCATTCTAGTATAATTGACAATGGACTGTGACTTGATTATGACTCACAACACTCTTGAACGATCCCTTTGGCTAAGAAATCACCATTAGGAGGACCCTGCCCCCAACAGCCTACTTGCATGGAGAGACACTCCACCGAGGGGCAAAACATGTCTCACTGCGTCCACTATACCATTAAATAAAGACCTCGTTGAAATTTGACACAGTTTTGTCTTGACAATTACAAACATGCATACATATGCAAATGTGGTCAAATTCAGTTGAAATCGAGCTGCTTGAGATTCATGGGATAAATAACTAGTCTAATACTCATTACCAATTTATTACAAAAAAAATACAGCATGAAATTCAAAGGAAATATGATCTGATTCCTAGATCCTCCCCAACGGGTTATACCTCTAATCCTCGAACCCTCAAATATCCTGTGAAAAATCCTATAGGAAAAACACCTCACTCTTCTTCAACTCTTAAAACTAATAGTCTACCCAAGGATAATATTCGAGATATTATCAAAACCTAACAAGAAAATCCTACTAAAAAAAATACACCCAAAAAAGATGAGCATGATTCTAAAGAGTCTGAGAGATCATCTTTCAATCTTGAGCAAGAATTGAGTAAACTTAAGATCCCTATCCCATTGTATGAGTTAGTAAAAAATTCTTACATATCAAAATAAAATTGATAGGTTACTTCACCATGTTGAAACCTATAATAAGAAAGATACCATTAACCTAACTAATGAATCCCCTGTAGTCTAATGTGGTCCTCATGCCAATGACAAGGAGGAACCATCTTCCCCTTATGTCACACTCAGTTTACAAGATAAAAGTTTTCATAACTGTATGCGATATTTTTGGACTTCTCATAACCTTATGCCTAAAATTATCATGGAATGGACAGGGTTGGACATAACTAGGCCTTATCATAGCCTTTACAGTTATGATTGTAAGAATTTCAAATTTTTGGGAATGATAACAGATCTCATGGTTACTTTGGATCAGTTACCTACTAAGAGTATATTAATGGATGTAGTGGTGGAAAATGTACCAGCTACATACATCATTATATTTTCTAGAAGCTAGGCTAATAAGTTGGGAGGTACCATGCATATGGATATGAAATACACCATTATTCCAATGTTTGCAAAAGAAACCAGATGGTTGTATAGAGAGGCTAAGTTCACATATGTTGTAATTGACCAAAATAGTCCAAATAACTATCCTCTCTACATTGATGAAGAAGACATGGGTTGTTTCATTCTCTCTCTTTATATGAATCTATTGAGGATGAAGGGTTCAAATATCAATTCATGGAACCACCGAAATCCAAAATAACAAATTATGGAAATTATTTTTTGACAGCGCCTTTGCAGTGTACAAGAGATGAGTTGGGAGAAGGGGTCTTGCTACTTTCCCCATATCGGGATAAAATTACTATGTCATATAAGTTGGAGTTTAAACCTACCAATAATTTTTATTGAGTATGAAGCACTCATAATGTTTATTGTCATATAATGTTTATTGAGTATGAACCCTAATCCCAAGTTCACTTTCCAATTCCTTCTTCAAGAAGTTATGAGAGCAACTTGAGTCTACCGATAATTATAGTGGTATTTCATTGTTGAGAAAGTTCACATAACACAACTAGTTGATACTCTACCTTTGGTTTCCACTAAGGAACCAATCCTTTTCAAGGACCATTTTAAGAGGAATTGTGCCCTTTCATTTTCAAAATAGTTTTGCAGTACACATTTGCAAACACACTCTGAAGCAATAGCAGTAGTACATATATATTCATTAACTAACAGCTGCTTGTAATGTTTTTATATGCAGGGTTGGATGACTATTAGAGTACCCTAAAGGGGGGTATTATAAAATGCAGACCAAGTATAGGATGGGCAGCAACTGAAAGGGCTGCCCTTTGGTTTGATAAGGAATTGGAAAAGGCCTTAAAAGGGCAGACCGCGGGTAGAAGGAAGTTAGCAGAGGTTTGTTCCAGACCTAGAGGAGGGGCCAAGGCACTAAACAAGCAGCCCAAGGATGTTTAAGGATTGGCCATGGGATGTAGCATATACAACTTGAAGCTTACACTTGTGCTAAATATGCTAGACTTTGAGCAGTTGTTTGAGGTGTAGACATATGCCTAAAAATTTTCCATTGGAGAAGTTTGATCACAGGATGGTCATCCTGTATCCTATGATAATATGAAGCTATAGGATTGCAAGTGGAGGAACCCCATTCATGAAAAATATATGACTACATTTGTGCATTTCCTACAAGCATGGAGGAATTATTTGGTGTAAACCGTTCATTGTGAATATATCAAGTAACTAAACAAGTAGCCCTAAGGGAGAGCCCTAAATGCAAGTCTGTAAGGAGACTCAAACACTGAATAATATCTTTTTTTGGAAGGGTTAGCGATCAGTGCCTTAATGGAGTCAAGAACAAGACATACTATATGGACAAATATGAACCTCATAAATGCAATCAGTAATTCAACTTCAAGGCAAATCTAGAATGATAATGTTATACCAAGGTTATGCAAGTAGTTAGCAAAAACATTAATCGTCAAGTTTATCAAATACTTAGGCATTGCATGACCATCAACTACTATTTATCATCATTCATGTATAATCATAGACAAATTGGAGAGTGGTATGAGTACAAATATGGAAGCCCAATAAACAATAATAAAGCAATCAGTAAGCAGATGTATCCAGTGTAGTCATATGCATACCCATTTATCCACCATTCATTATTAATTTAAACATAATATAGATGGAAGTTACATGTAATTTAGCAATACATGATATTCAACAATTATTGGTAATTTTCCAAAGTATTTATCAATTAGTATTAGGTTTTTCCATAAAATAGAATTCAGTACGCATTTGCAAACAAACTATGAAGCAATAGCAGTAGTATATATATATTCATTAACTAATAATTGCTTGTAATGTTTCTATATGCAGGGTTGGATGACTGTTAGAGAACCCAAAAGGGGGGTATTATAAAATGCATACCACGTATAGGATGGGTAGCAACTGAAAGGGTATGGGGTGGATTTACGCTTCTATCGATGCTACTATGCACTAGTGCTCAAGGATATGGGGTGACTGCAAAACATCGCAGGCTACTAGAATGTGAAATTTTAAAGTAGAATCTGTAGAATTGTTCAATCCCTCTGGTTCCTAAAGTCTGTGGTTAACAATGGTAAACTTTAGTTGTTTGATTGGTTGTTAACAATGATATACAAGGTGAAAATTCAAAGTAGGATCTACAAAAAATTTCAATCTTGTTTGGGACTGATATATCCTGGTCCAAACTATGATATTAATTATTTTCATTGTATTTGTGTTATATGTATGAATGTACAGTTTGTGTTCACAATCGCTTGAATGTCTTACGTGATCTACAGGTGGTAACAACTGTAGGCCTACTCAATTGTTTCTATGCAGGAGAAATCATACCAAAAGGGGGTAGTTGCATGCTGCATCTTAACAATGGAACCCAAGACACTTGTTACTTTCACTATGTGGGTAAGTGCAAATAAGTTTAAAGAGGGAAGAGCCTCGAGTAGCAATACAACATGAGGTAATTTTTTGGTTCATTAGGGTTTATGGATCTTGGTATCTTGGTGTACATGCAAGCACGAAAAGATAACTTGAGTAGAGACCGAATTTATTTACAGTATTTAGTATTTGTTCTTGCTATTGTAATTTAAATAGTGAAATTTTTGAAATTTTGTTTTCCAAAAATTATGCAATAAAACATTTCTTACTTCCTCACCTAGTTAGAATTAACTTGAGCAAGAATACCACAACTAACTCATGCTAGCAGCATCAACAACAACTATTGTTGGATATGTTGAAAAATAATAAGCACCCATATGAAAACATAGGGAAGAACGCATGGACAAGTGGCCTTTCTCTTAAGATGAAAATTTACAGTTAGCATACCACCTTAGCTCCCTAGTCAACAAATGCAGTGTAAATTATTTGGCTGAGAGAAAACCATTACCATTCCTAAGAGAGAAATCCATTATATTTCTTGAGAGATGGCATGATAACATCGACATTTGACAGGGATAACTGAAAGGATAGGTTGGATTCTTAGCTCTTATTTGGAAGGAACAAAAAACTATATTTTCCCATTCTTTGTATGCAGAGGAAATATTGTACATTTCTCTTCAAATTGATGAACAACTTGATTGAGTAGTGATCCTCATGAAGTTTCTTTGTAAATCTCACAAAATGCAAGATGTTGTTGGTTGACAAAGATGATGCTATTGGGAGGGTATGTACAAGCAATAGCAGTAGTACAATGTACATATATATTCATTAACTAACAGTTGCTTGTAATGTTTTTATATGCAGGGTTGGATGACTGTTAGAGTACCCTAAAGGGGGGTATTATAAAATGCAGACCAAGTATAGGATGGGCAGCAACTGAAAGGGTATGGGGTGGATTTACGCTTCTATCAATGCTGCTATGCACTAGTGCTCAAGGATATGGGGTGACTACAAAACCATTAGAGGAAATTTCAACTCAAAATGGGCCTTTTAACTTTGATTCAAATTACATGTCATTATGTGTTAGCCAATGAGATTGATTTAAATTTGAAATACTGTATAGGTCTTAAAATATTTTTTAATATAAATTTGGGGATACGTATCATAAAAAAAACTACTTTTTTTGTTTGTATTTTCGACATATCTTCCTATGTTTTTACTCAAATTTTGATCAAGAGATCTCGTTGGATGCAAAATTAAATTCCGCATCCAACAAGTACCCACGCGGCATACTTTTGACGGACCCTGCTACCCCAAAAACAAGAAATACCTGAAAAAATGTCATGATGATGTCATCATCACATTTTTTCAGGTATTTCTTGTTTTTTGGGTAGCGGGGTCTGTCAAAAGTATGCCGCGTGGGTACTTGTTGGATGCAGAATTTAATTCTGCATCCAACGAGCTCTCCCAATCGAAATTTGAGTAAAAGCACGGGGAAATATGTCAAAAATACAAACAAAAAAGTAGTTTTTTTCTTTTTTTCCTCCAAAATTAATAAATATTATTTTATAACTTTAACTATTATTTTATTAATTCTTTTTAGGAGGCCCATTTTGAGTTGAAATTTTCTCTAATGATCGCAGGCTGCTAGAAGGTGAAATTTTAAAGTAGAATCTGTAGAATTGTTCAATCCCTCTCGTTCCTAAGGTTCGTGGTTAACAATGGTAAACTTTGGTTGTTTGATTGGTTGTTAACAATGATATACAAGGTGAAAATTCAAAGTAGGATCTACAAAAATTTTCAATCTTGTTTGGGACTGATATATCCTGGTTCAAACTATGATATTAATTATTTTCATTGTATTTGTGTTATATGTATGAATGTACAGTTTGTGTTCACAATCGCTTGAATGTCTTACACGACTTACAGGTGGTAAAAACTGTAGGCCTACTCAATTGTTGCTATGTAGGAGCAATCATACCATAAAGGGGAAGTTGCATGCTCCATCTTAACAATGGCACCCAAGACACTTGTGACTTTCACTATGTGGGTAAGTGCGAATAAGTTTAAAGAGGGAAGAGCCTGGAGTAGCAATACAACATGAGGTAATCACTTGACTTAGTTCACAAGGTGCAAATTAACCTCGTACTGTCACACTTATTATGCTAGAAGAATCACACTAAAGCTAAGAGACGAGCAATAGTTTAAGCACATGAGTCAATATAATGCATAGAATGGTTTCCTCCCACAAAAGAATCCAACCACTATCCTTTATAAGAGGAGGCACTGCATGCCAAACCCTTGTGACAATGTTTTGAGACTATTCAAAATTAGAAAGGGAGACATTCAACTTAAAAGAAGAGTAATCCTCATACTAACAATCAGAACCAATGAGCGTACAAGTGGAAATAGAAAAATGATTAGAGCCAATGATAGTAAAGTCCAAATGAATAGAGGGCTAACTAGTGGATGAGAATGTAGCTACATGAGAATTGGCATAGAACCTATCAAGTCTACCTTGATCAAGTGAAAACCAAAAACAGTCTTCAAAGGAGTCGCCACCCTTTTGAGCCAGGAAGAACTTGAAATCATGAAATCCTGAGCATTAGCGGTTATGCCACAGCTGAAAGGGATGTTTAATACCTGGAATTCATTGAGCCCACTAATTCTGGTGCTGATCAAAAGAATTCCAAGGAGGATCCCTTTGTTAACTAGAATAGAGGGCTCACTAGTGGATGAGAATGTAGCTACATGAGAATTGGCATAGAACCTATCAAGTCTACCTTTGATCCAATGAAAACCATAAACAATATTCAAAGCAGTTGACACCCTTTTGATCTGGGCAGAACTTGAAATCATGAAATCATGAGCATTAGCGATTATGCCATATAGCTTAAAGGGATGTTTAATACCTGGAATGCATTGAGCCTATGCAATCTGGTGCTGAACTAAAAATTGACAAGGATTATCCCTCTTCACTGCATGTACTACCCATTTTTCACAAAGAACTACTCCTTGAGCTCTTATGTTAGGGAGGCCCTAGCGCTGTCCCCTTTGGTCTCTTGATAAATTGCAGATATCCCAAGCCACGAAGGGAATCATCTTTCTCATTGATCTCATTGCATTCCTTTTAAATGGAACCATATTCAATTTCTGTGATTTTTGCAATGTACTAGTTTGATGTAGACTTCCACTTTACTCTCCTCATATATGCATGTAATCTGTTGTTATTAAACTGGAACCCATTCTTTCAATATGGTACAACTTTTGATTAGTTCTAATGCCATTCTTGTCTCAATTCTTTGTTTGTTTACTGGTAAAGGTGCACACCATTGCAAGTAGCTCGTCTTTGGTGTAGAGATTGGCTTGAAGGGCTGCTAGCTCGTGGCTCCCAATCTGGTGTACCATTTTTTTTTCCATCTCAATATTTAGCCCTGCCTCTCATGAGCATTGTGCAAATTGCTAGGGATGAATATTTATATCTGATGTTAATTGTTCAAAGGTACATCATGTATTTAATTAGTTAGGAAGAACAGTGCCCATTTCATCTCCTAAAAGGTATTTGTTGTTGGTTGACCATTAATAAACTGAAATTCAGGAAGAATATATTTAGACTTATTAATTAGGATAACTATTTTTAAAATATAAATTGAAAGTTCAAGTGAATGGACAAGTTTTGTAATGTATCTTCTGTTAGGTTTGGGAAAGCATGGCATGCTAATATATCTTTTTTTTTTGTTTCTGTATTTTTTAATTTCGGGTTCTGAATCATTCGGTTCTTTTTGTGGAAGATTTTCCATGGATGCTAGCTTATCCTTGTAATTATACTAACCAGGAATTATAGGTCTAAACATGTTTGTGCCGCTAGAATAAGTAATATTGTCTTTTCTGTAAAATGTGTCAGACATCTGACTTTGGATATTCTCACAGTATGAATTAGTCATTTAAGAAGTCTCATAACTTTTATTGCTGGACAGAGATATACAAAATAGGCCATTCTGTAAGAAACTGATTCAGATGCTCATGTTTCCCTGAAAGTAGTAGTATGCTGTCTTTTGTAAGAAACATTGTCATCAAGAGAGAAATCCATTATCTTGCTTGAGCGATGGCAGGATAACATTGATATTTGACATGAATAATTGAAAGGACAGGTTGGATTCTTAGCTCTTATTTGGAAGGAACGAAAAATTGTATTTTCCCATTCTTTGTATGCAGAGGAAAGATTGTACATTTCTCTTCAAATTGATGAACAAATAGATTGAGCAGTGATCCTCATGAAGTTTCTTTGTAACTCTCACAAAATGCAAGATGTTGCTGGCTGACAAAGATGATGCTATTGGAAGGGTATGTACAAGCAATAGCAGTAGTACAATGTACATATATATTCATTAACTAACAGCTGCTTGTAATGTTTTTATATGCAGGGTTGGATGACTGTTAGAGTACCCTAAAGGGGGGTATTATAAAATGCAGACCAAGTATAGGATGGGAAACAACTGAAAGGGCTGCCCTTTGGGTTGATAAGGCATTGGACAAGGCCTTAAAAGGGAAGACCAAGGGTAGAAGGAAGTTAGCAGAGGTCTGTTCTAGACCTAGAGGAGGGCCCAGGGGCCAAGGCACTAAACAATCATCCCAAGGATGTTTAAGGAGTGGCCATGGGTTGTAGCATATACAACCTGAAGCTTACACTTGTGCTAAAGATGCTTTACTTTGAGCAGTTTTTTGAGGTGTAGACATATGGAAAGCATTTCTATGGAGTATTATAAAATGTAGACCAAGTATAGGATGGGCAGCAACTAAAAGGGCTTCCCTTTGGGTTGATAAGGCATTGGAAAAGGCCTTAAAAGGGCAGACCGAGGGTAGAAGGAAGTTAGCAGAGGTCTACTTTAGAACTAGAGGAGGGGCCAAGGAACTAAACAAGCAGCCGAAGGATATTTAAGGAGTGGTCATGGGCTGTAGCATATACAACCTGAAGCTTACACTTGTGCTAAAGATTCTCGACTTTGAGCAGTTGTTTGAGGTGTAGACATATGCCTAAAAATTTTCCATTGGAGAAGTTTGATCACAGGAGGGTCATCCTGTATCCTATGATAATATGAATCTATAGGATTGCAAGTAGAGGCACCCCATTCATGAAAAATATATGACTACATTTGTGCATTTCCTACAAGCATGGAGGCATTATTTGGGGTAAACCGTTCATTGTGAATATAGACAACGTTGCAACAAGCTACATTGTGACACAACTGAAACACTTACCTAAGTAAGAAAGGTGGAAATACTTCTTGGTATAACAATTCAACATGACCATATAGTATCAACAAACTTAATGCAAATTTTGATGCCTTGAGAAAACAGGCACAACTCACATCCTTAGAGGAAGACGAGTTGTCCGTGCCAACATGATGGCATGCGTAGGTTTTTACTGACTTGCATGTGTAGATCATGGATGGATTGCATTGAGACCCATCAATGATAAACATCATGAAGCAGGTGAATGAGGGTAATGTAAGGAAGTTTTGGGTAGACAAACAACTTCTATACTTTGGAAACCACGTCTATATATCTAAGTCATCAATTATCAGGAAGGAGCTCTTAAATGAATGCCATGATTTTCCTTGGGATAGACACCTAGTGAAAATGAATAATGATGGAATTGTTGGAGAGAGGATACCATTATGAGTAGATGCACAAGGATGTAGAATAGTATGTCATGACTTGTCTTCTGTACAAACAAGACAAGGAAGATATATGAATGAAGGTTGGACCATTACAAATTTTGTTGTGTCTAAGAGACCTTAGGAAAGCGTTTCTATGGAGTTCATCACCCATATGTCATATTTGCAAGGGTACACTGGAATCATTGTGGTTGGGGACATATTTTCCAAGTATTCCATCTTCATGCCAATGAAGATACCTTGTGTTGTGGAAAAAGTTGCGAAGTTGTTCAAAAATGTTGTAAGTATTGGGGTTTTCCATTGAGTATTGTGTTGGACATGGACACAAGGTTCACAAAGAGGTTTTAACATAGTTGTTTTAGCTTTTTGGGACCAGTCATCAATCTATTGATGATTTCAAGCTACCACCCACAAATCGATGGGTAGACATAGTGCATAAATGGCCTGTTGGAGGACTTCCAAACAAACTGGAAGCCTCCTTGAACTTAGAGATCTGTTTCTCTGTTAAAGTTTCCATCATTTTCATGTAATGGAAAAGTAGGGTGAACTCTCAATTAATAAGCATATATAATAGAAAGTCTTTTTGCTTACAACACCATATATCGCATACTAGCTAGACTTATAAAAAAAGAACATATAACAAATGCAACAAATTAGCTGGGCATGGTAAACATGAATCCAAAACAGATTTGAAGCTCTATATATTTATGACGTCTTCCTATGGGACTCCTTACCACTGATATCTTCCCCCTAGGGTGACATTGTTTCATATCTTAATGAGAAAAACTACTATTTATGAGCGAGCTACTCCATCCCATTTATGAAGCTTGGAACTGAATCAATCAAATCAACTAAAGTGGGTCCACTTGGTCAATTGTAATGTAAGCAGATCAAAGACCAAGGAAACAAGACTAGATTGCCTTGAGTCAAAGACCGATCTTACTTTCTTCTACTTCTCCTTGTTCCTTCTCAAAACAGAACAAGGGACGAGTCACTACTTCGATCGTCCAGGAGATAAAAATGTATGATATATATAACTGGTGGGTACAAAACCTCGACTCTCGAGTTGGAAAAAAATCCTTGTTCCTTCTCAAAACAGAATAAGGGACGAGTCGCAACTTCGATCGTCTAGGAGATGCACATTGCAATGTATGATATATATCGCTAGTGGGTACAAAACCCCGACTCCTGAGGTGGAAAAAAATATTATGGTTTTTCAATTGTAATGGGAGGTGTCGTTGGTCCTTTGAATAAATCGTGGGATTGAAAAGTGAATATTCTTGAAAAGAAAAATAGAAGGAAAAGTGAAGAAATATATGAATCTGTACCATGTGCCCTGGAAAATAATTGCTAATGAGCTCCATGGCTCTTGATTACTATAACTTACACCCAAAATAAAAGTTAAAACCAACAGAGTGCCAAAGAATAATATCGAGATTCCAATTTGGAAAATCCCATCAAGATGTGGTCTAGCAACAAGGTTGAGTGCTCACAGCAACTAACCTGTAAAAAGCCTGCACAGTGCAGATAGAAGAAACTTTCTGAAATTGCTTCCCATGAATCCACTTAGCCACTGTAAAGATCGATTTGCAATAGAAATCAAGCTTGATGTTGATCCTGAGTCCTGACTCTTGCACCATTATATAGGTAAAAAACTTCCTCACTTGACTAAATTTATGGACCAAATCCAGTGAAAAAACTTCCCCAATTGATTAAATCTCCACATTTTACTCAAAGAATTGTCCACAAATCCAAATCCAGGACAAACTATGTCCAATTTACCCCAATCGAGGTCGAAGTAATACCAGTTTACATAAATATTCATAAATCCCAGTGAAATAGCAAATTTTTAATCGTATTATCCATAAATCCTGGGTGAAATACCAGTTTTTCAAACTATTATCCATAAATCCAGCGAACAATCTTCATTTCTCCTCCCAATCGGAAAAAATTGGGCGAATTTGGGCAAATATCTCCTCGCAGACAAAAAAACTCAGGCGAATGTGGGCAAAAATAAATAATTTCGTGGGCTAATATTCCTTTTCCAGATTTTCCCTAAATCGGGATGAATGCGATTTACCTTGGCATAGCTATATACAAAATAAATAATGGGCGAATATATTAAATAAAATAATACCATTTTAATATAAAAATTCGCCATTGGGCTATAATTCGCCCCTAAAATCATCCCTGGTATGTGTCAAAGAACAAGACACCTAGAATACCACCTTTAATAAAAGTAAATGTTTGTATGAATGGTTGGTCATGGATTTTTGTTTATGATACTGATGAATGATGTTTTGCATCCATACTTAGATTCATTTTTTATAGTTTATTTGTATGGTATATTTCTATATAGATCTAACTTGGAGGAGCACATTTCACATCTCATGTAGGTGTTAGAAACTTTGAAAAAACACTAGATGGTGGCTAATCTCAAGAAATGTGATTTATCTCATTATTCAATGGTGTATTTGGGTATGTGATGGTGGAGAAGAAATCAAGATAGACCCCACAAAAATGGAAGGCATTAAAATATGTCCAATTCATACTAACATCACTAATTTTATATGCTTTATTTAGGAAACAAAGTACCTATAAGTTTATAACTTCATTTTCAATGATAGATTCCCACTCCATGCCATAATTGCAAGTAGTAATATTTTATAGTGGGTAAAGAGCCTATATAAATATTTAGATGATCTAAAACAAGATATTCTGCAAGCATGAGTTCTCACACTGTCTAACTTGCATGGTCCTTTCAATGTGGAGACAAATGCAAGTGGTTATGCACTGGAAGACTTATTGATTCAAGGATGTAAGTTGGTATGTTATCATTATGAAATGTTTAATAAAGGAGTCTTAAAATAGCATACCTATGATAAGTAACTATATGGCTTGGTTCAAACTATTAAGAAGCAAAAGAAATATCCAATTGGAAAGGAAAATTTTATCCACATAGATCACCAACCACTACATTATTTGCAATCCCAAAGTAAGCTATGAAAAAGTAGACATTAGAGGTGGATGGAGTTTTTGCAACAAATTAATCTAGTCATCAAGTATAAGAAGGGAAGCACTAATAATTTGGAAAGCATAATTTCAAGGACACCTACATCCAACATAATAGCTTTGGGAACTCTTATGATCATTAAGTAGTTCCCCAACTTTCAATGGCTCTTGGATTTTTATGCACGAGTCAACTCATGCATTTCGACACATTTTCTATAGTTGAGACAAGGTTCTTGGTTATTGATTGAGTGCATATTGAGCTCAGATTTATTTCTCAACCATATCCAAAACTAGAGAGATCATTCATACTCTGCAACAATCATCTGGCCTTAAATTCATAAAAGGTAAGCATGCATCCTTTTTTGTGGGATACAAACTAACATTGAGGCAGAAAATAATAGTTGTATTCTTCAAGTCATGTACCTTATGAACGAATTTAACAACCCTGCAATTCCCTCCTTTTGTTTAAACTAGAGTAATTGCAACAAGAGGGTCCAATAAAAAATGACTCTATCCAATTCGGTTTTTTATAGACCCGATGCTCCACTAAGATATTTTCTGTTGACACAGTGTTAATCACTTTCCACGGTAGAGGGACAACTTTAATTTGTACCATTTGGTACACCTAGTGTTCCAATTCCCAAACTATCAAGGTCTCCTTGTGAGTAAATCAAAGGCCATTGCAGAACACTTGTTGGCATCAATGAAAAATTCAGTCTGTTACACACAATTCTCACTGAGAGTGGGGGGGGGTGGGTGAATCAGTGAGCTAAGGCTTAAACTCAATTTCAATTTTTTTTACCAATCTTATATCATTATTTCACAATTGCTTCAACAACATATTTATCAAAGAACAATATCAACTAGGCACATGTCATTCATCAATTAAACACATCACTATAAAGGAATTGAACAAGGGACACAAGATATAGTTTTCTGATCTTTATAGAAGTGGACACTTCAATCTCCAATATGGGCTACAACCCATAAGGTGGAACCACCCACCAGAATGGTTCAATCAGCTAGAACTAACTAGGATGCTACAACATCCAAACAAGCTTCAACTTTTCAAACGACCAATAAGTCTTTCACCAGATCCACCCAAACTTCCTATACAAATTTTAGATTACAAATTACAATTGATAAATCAGACTCTTCCAAATTAAGTTTTCCATAGGCACACATCAAAAATACCAATCAGTAAGTCTTCATTTCGTAATCAGCAAGTTATTCAACATACAACATACTGCAATCCTATCTGAACTATATCCATACACCATTAGTATCTTGTCTTCAATACTCTCCACATAAGCATATAGGCTTCCAAACTATTTAATTTAACACTTAGAAAAAATTGCTTTTAACTTGTAAAATCAATTTTTCTTCTACTTTGGCAGTTTGATTTATCTCTCATATGATCACCCTAAGAAAACCTACAAGCATGGATAGATATCCATTTCAACAATGAGAAAGACCATATCACAAGATAAATATGTTGACACACACACAACCTCTCGCAATTATTTCAAAATAGCTTCTCAACCTCTTTTGAACATCAAAACATATTTCTTCCCATTTTAGCAGACTCCTATTTCGCACGTGTGAACACTCTATGGAGACCTAAAGTCATGAGCAAATGGACAACTTACCAAAGAATGGATCCATGACATTTGATAAATTTACTTGCAAAAAGATAGTCCTTGGAGGGAATTTCCAACTGACCTCTCAAACTCCTGTTTTTAACACGTTCAATTTTTTTTTGTTCTCACTATGCAAAATTTTATTTTTTCTATTTTTGGCAGATTGATATTTCGCATATAAGACCATCGTAAGACAACCTGAAGGCATGGTTGGATAGTCAGTTCACTAAGGAACCTACCTATGCTACCTAATGAATTTTATCATCAAAATAACCAGGCCTTGAGGGAATTTCAAAATTCCTTTTCAATTTCCTGAATCTAACACCATTTTTCTTATTTTCTTAAAATGCAAAATAATATTTTTCTTACTTTTAGTAGATTTATATATTTTTCATAAAACACTCCACATGATAAGTGAGACCATTGTTAGATGCACCCATCAAGAAACTATAACCTAGAAATTTCATATTATTTTTCTCATCATCCTATGAGATAGGGAGGGCATTCCCCTGAGGCCGCTGAGGCAAATTTTCTAGTACTAGAATAGTGCAAAACAACGTGAAACACTATTTTGGAAGACCATTATATTTATCATCAAACATCTTCTTTGAGAACTGATACAATGGTGAGATATCCTCTTCAACAATATATAGGATGATATCTTCAGATAATTTTTATCATACACCTATAAGGTATGGCGGGCATTTTCCCAAGGCCACATCAGCCAATTTTTCCAACACTTGGACAATTGTCTTAGTTTGGTCCAATCTTCCTAAAACATTGTTTTAGCAGGTTCATAACTTCTTCCTCATCTATTTCCAAGAATATTATGGAGAGAAATTCCTATGGCTTGGGGTGCCACAATAGACAGCTTCACTCTAGAAATCAATCCTTTCCTATATGCAAGAGAAACCAAATAACTAACACTAAAGGATCTCGATTCATACCTTATTCCGGATGGTTGGTGTAGATCCCTGTTGAGCTTTCCAACTTCAGCTTGAATTGATGAATTGTTTCCTCAACATTCAATAAACAAGACAAGCATACTATATATAATTGTGTTAGCTCTACTCTAGCATATATAATCAATAACATATAAGCATTTGAAATCATTAATGGATAAAATATTCATTCAAACACACATAATTGGATAGGAAAAGATATTTCTATTGATATAATATTAAAGATTACAATGAATACAACCTCTATCGTCACATCTGCAAATCACAGAAACCGAGTCCCCCACTTGGGCCTCCACCACTTCAATTCTCCATCTCTCGATAACAAGCTCACAAGCAAAAGGTAAGCTTAGGAAGAACACTAAAGTGCTCCAAGGGACAAACGGGATCCAGACTCAAGCACAAGTTCCGAAAACAATGGAATACAGTTCTCTTGCTCTTAATTTCTCATATGCCTTCAATGTATCCCAAGGGTTCCTTATATAGCTCATTAATGGGGTAATGAAAGGTTGAATCTGAGCGATCTCAAGGCATAAGGAAGGCCAGGAGACAAGTCGGATCCACATCAAGGAAAACTCCAAAATAATTTGGATTTTTGCACACATCCCAATGTATGTAATTTTAGAGGTCAAACCCATGTATATATGCGATAAAGGGTTTAAAAGTCGCGTATGGAAATTTAAGCATGTTTTTAGGGATGTTCTAGGAAACATCAAGGAACAAAAATGGTCCATGGTGTCTGAGGAGTCTGCATAGGGATAGGGAAGGCCATAAAAGTGTGATTCACCATATGTGGTAAAATCAGCTATAATAGATGCCCCCTAATGTGTGAGGTCAGAGGGGTCATATGATGGCTGAAATACATTATAAGTCCATGCCAGAAATGAAGTGATGAAGAACCCAGTGGAAGAACCAGCCACCCAATTAGCACTATACAATGATACAACTCTACATATAAATATGAATACATATAGCAGTCTTGGATACATAAGAGTGCAATGGCCATGAATAGGCATGATACAATATGACATATGTGGTCATCTCCATGTACAATATACATAGATAAGAATATACATGATGAAGATATACAAAGGATCATGATCTTCATGAATACTGAAGATATACAATGGATCAAGATCTTCATAATGGCTAAAGATATCTGACATCTACTGGAATCTAGTCACGAGAGATGAAATCTCATGAACACTGGCAGGATCAAGGAGGTAGCATATATGAGATGCCACCAATCTGGAAGGTCTTCTACACAAATCGCTACGATTACATGTCCTACTATGTGAATAGAGGTGTAGAGGTTGAACATAGTATTCCATCGTCTGATTACCGGTCATTAATGTATATCATTAACAGATGAGAGATCACCCACCAATAATGAAAATGGGAATCAAGGTACTAGAGTGCAAACTAGCAAGTGTGAATAAATGTGTTGAGGTCGAACACTTGAGAGAATCCATCAATGAGGGGACATTGATGTATTCCCAAAGAACTGTCGATGGTAAGGGAACCTGCCACTGATGATTGCAAGTCTCAAGGCACTCAAAGATGACTTAGATTCATATCCCAGAATAAATGATCTGAAGTCAATGGATGAAATCTGCTGGAAGGAGGGCATTAAGGCATCCCCCATCATCCAACACGAGGCACTCAACAAAGTTGTATAATGTGGAAGGACTTGATCATAAAGTGCATGAACCGGTAACTATACCGGGAATGGTCGACATGCAAAGTCAAGATAACTGAGGAATGACCGACTCAGATTTCAACTTCCTTCGAACAAGATCATAACGGCAAATGGTGACTGAATGTAGGTAGCATAGACTTGATATAAAAAACTGGGACATCTCTGCGACATAGGAGGCATCGATAGAGGCTCCATAGGGACCGGAAGCTTAACAAGTCGGTGGAGATAGACTTAGAAAAATGAGTATAGCTCCTAAATTTAAACTATTAACCCAACCAATGGATGTGATATACAGTGCTCTATTCAAAGGCGACACGACTCGACTGCTGCCAAAGATAACATCTTTCCTTATCCGGCTTTTTGTTTTTTTAAATTTTTTTTGGAATTTTTCAAATATTTGAAAAGATTGAAAAAGAATAAATTTCTTTAAAGTTACAGACTAGGAGGAGACAAGTGTTAAATGGGAAAACAAACTAGTTCCAAGCAGTGGAACAATTCCTATGCTCAATGCAAGGACACATGTGTAGGATAGTGACACTCGGGGGAAAGTCCCCTCCCATTAAAAATAGGGAATCAATATGAAAAGAATATATATAAAATGGCTTTGCGTGGCTAGACATGAGACAAGCTGGGGCTATATGTCTGATACTCAAAGTCAGGGAAGCCAGCATAAGGCTCAATGAGGTAGGAAAAGCTCATGATAATGCAATTACAACTTTACATAGGGGAGTCCAGGGGAAATAGGCTAGCAAAAGATCAAGAGGAGTATGAAGCTCTTGTGAAATGTCATGGCAATACTATACAATAGACTCCCACACCCTAAAGGACAAAACTGTCGACATGGGCACCAAATGCAAATAAGGCGCTAACTAGGGTTCCCATGTAAGGTCAATCTCTACCATTCAAATCATGCCACTTCTAAAATAGCAAGAAGGTTCCGTGAAAAGATAGAATGGGTTCATACCTATGGTTATGATCAAACAGTCATATGGTCATGCAAAATGCAAACGATGGTGAAACCTAACCTATATGCCAGTTTAGACATGATACCTAAAATCGACACGAACGGGTCAACCCAACGGTCAAAAATATGCTCAAAATGGTGTCCTACATCATATATTAGTCAAAAAATGATCCAAAAGGATTAGAAATGGTCCAAACTATAGAAAGGGGGGTAAAAATTTTCAAAATTTTGAAAAATTTCTATAAATAGTAAAAAATTCAAAATATTATAGAACATTTGAAATTTTTACCCAATTGAGCTTAGAACTTCAACAACAAACTCTGGGAGATCCAGTCAGCAGAATCCACTACCGTTTTTTCTAGGTAATTACCCATGCCCTGCTCTTTCATTTTCATTCAAAATTTATAGTTTTTCATGGTCAATTCAGGATTATAGGCCATTCTAAAGTGTGTGCTATGGCCCACGTGGAAATCGAGGGTTTTTCTGCGTATAGAGCTTGATATACACAGAATATGCCCTCAAAGTGGTGTACATATGCGGATGTTTAGAAAATAGTCATGTATGAGGCCGCGTTCAAGGTTTTTAAGTGTTCCAATGACTCAAACTTGAATTTAATGTGCAGGATGGTTCTAGAATGGAGAGAACGTGAGCACGAGGATGTAGAAGAAGCAGTTCGTGGTGATCTAATGGCACAATAGGCTCTTTGTGCATGCGAGCTCTATAAGTTTTGGTGTCTTGGTGGCTTAAGGGCCAAACCAAGACTGCTGCAGATACTAGTAGACTACTCGGATCCAAACTTAGATTCTTTCCAGATTGATGGGATGTCCCTCACCATAGAAGTGGAGGACATATAATTTATTACTGGACTTTTTTGATGGGGGGGAAGTGGTGAACTTCATGTCTCGTGGGCCCAGACGTGGCCTCACCATCGATGAGTACATAGCTGTGTATTGTTATCTGGACAGGGAGAAGGTCGGGAGTCAGATCCCAACTAACTCCATACATGTGCTAGGCCTAAAGGCCATACTACTGACACTAGGTAGGATAGCAGGGATAGCTTCACTCCACCAGGCCTTGTAGCCTTTGACGTTCTATGCAGTGGAGTGCATGAGACCCACTATGTATGATTGGAGCACTGCACTACTAGGAAACATGAAACACCAGCTCAATGAGTGCAATATGGGAAGAGTACGAAACTTCGGTTTCAGTAGCATATTGAGCACATTTTTCTTCGAGCGTTTTCTGAGATTGAGACCTAGAGTTGATGTTCCTCTTCACGGGGTTTGAGATCTGGGCCAATGACATTGGGCAGATGCGATGCACAGACAGGGTGGAGGTAGGGTGTCCAACCCCTATCCAGTTGATTTTTTTCCATGGTGGCGACGACAAATAGTTGCCATTGATGATTACCCCTATGCAAGGATAGATTTTTGGGGAGACCCTGACATGCCATTACCACTAGGATCGGCATACGGTGACATTGGTAACAAATCCCAACCCTCTTTTTAATATTTTTTGAGTTATTTAATTTTTTGTGTTTTTTTGTATATGTGAAATCAAAAACACATGTTTTTGCGTGACAACTCATAGTGACAGCCTATCATGTGTATGCAGCTATAGGACCACGGTGGCCTGAAGGCTTCCCTCATCATAGATGAAGGGGAAGAGGAGATGACATTACAGGTGTGGATGTGGAGCAGATTCTCCAAAGCATTCATACCAACTTCGTGAGGCTGACACATACCCATGGTGCAGGTCGAGGACCTACCTGAGGCCATGCAGCGTCAAGTGGTGGGTGTGTCACGAGCATGGGTGCTATTATTCAGACAGCTGGCTAGAGCCGTGGTGACATTCAATGATCATAACCCCCCTCCTCCTCCCCAGGCTTAGATACCTGGGAGTGATACATTTTGTACTACCGTTTATTTATATTTTGGTGGCTCGAGAGCCCCATTTTTGTATTCTGACACTATGTACTATCACATTTCGGATGTTTTAATGAAATTTTTTTATGATGATCGGTTTATTTATTTACATGTGTAAAAATTTGTGTTTGTGATGAGCTTACTGTCTATGAAACAAATTCCAATCTAACATGTAGTTAGCATATGAGTCAGCAACTTGATTATTAATTCTTAGAACATGTATGTATGTTATGTTTTCAAATTGTCGTTCGAACAATATCACATGTAAGAATCTCCGTAATAATGTTGAATCTCTAACATGATACAAGCCATTAAGCTGTGACACTACTAACTCTGAATCAAGACGTACCTCAAGAGAGAGAACACCATGTGAAATGGCATCTCGTAGAAGCTCGATAACAACACTATATTTAGCAACATTGTTTGAAGAGGGTCGTAAACATATGCCTCCTAAAGACAATACCTGAACTGTAGGAGTATAAATCACCCAAGCAGCAGAGGCTGAGTGTTGAGTGTGATGGCTTGCACCATTCATGACTCCTATATAGATGGAATACTCCATTGACATCTTCCATAAGAAACAAAAGCTAATCAACAAATCCGATCACCATAAGAAAGACCTAACTATGCAAAATGGTGTACAATAATATACAATAGCCAGCCCTGGCTGAAAATCACGCATAGTACTTTTTAAGATAGAGCCCATTTCTAGGATTTGCCAAGGCATTCCCCTCATAATCTACTAGCTCATAAGCACCCTTCTCTAAAACACGTTTAACCATGTAAGGACCATGCCACATGGGGTTGAATTTGCCTACTCCCAAGGGTTCTTTAGCTTGATCCCACAAAAGGACCAAATCTCCTTCACTAAACCTCCTTGGATGGACAAATTTATTGTACTGGACCTTAACGCGATGCTTATTCACTTCTAAAGCCACTAAAGCATCTCGACACTGCTCATCAAGCTACTCTAAATGGACCAAATGTTCCTCCAATGGAGAAGTGTCCAGTAAGAGCTCTATGGCTAGCTTCAAAGAAGGGATCTCATACTCAATCGAAAATATAGACTCCACTTCATGTACAAGCTGATATGGAGAAAAATTAGTGGCAGTCTTAACCGTGGTCCCATAAGCCCACAAAGCACGATATAGCATAATATGCCAATTGGTCTTTCTTTGTGTGATGGTTTGCTAGAGAATAGACTTGAGTGATTTTTTCATTGCTTCAACTTGTCCATTCACTTGATGGTAATAAGAAAAATAATGCTCCTGCTTATACCCTAACTTCGAGGCCAACTCTTCCACCATACAATTCTTAAAGTGCCTACCATGGTCAATGACAAGATCTTTCGGAATAATGAACCAAGTAATAATCTGGTTGAATACGAAGTGTGCAGCTGTTTCACCATCAGATTTAACTGTAGGCATAGCCTCATCCCATTTAGTAAAGTAGCCAACAACCATGATAATATGATGATGCCCCCCAGCTGAAGCTGGGTTGCAATCCATGAAATCAAGCCCCCACTTAGTGAAGGGACCGGCGGTGATAATGGGATGTAATGGGGTAGGACGTGAGCGCATATTATGTACAAATGCCTTGTAAAGGTGGCACTTATTGACCACATTAACACAATATTTACAGATAGATGGAAAAAAATAACCCTCTCTCAAGATTTTTTTGGGCTGTAGAAAGCCCAGATAAATGACCACCACACACCCCTTTGTGGCAATCATTTAGCACAAGCTCATCCTTCTCATGAGTTAAACAACAACGTAAAATAGAATCTATCCCATGGCAATACAATGTGTTATCCACTATGAGATAATTCTTAGAAACGTGACGTAATCGTCACCATTCATCCTATGAAAGGTGAGTAGGTACCTTCAATGTTTGTAAATATATGATAATTTCCCCATACCATGGATCCAAAAGTTGAGATCAAGAAGATGTGCTCATTGAAAAATGTATCTTCACAAGTTTCCTCCTCCTCCTCGCTTGGGAAATCATATATAAGCTCTACAAAAATCAATTATTTTTTCGATTTTTCTAACACAAACTCGAGATCAAATTCTTGCAGGATGACAATCCACTTATTATGATTTTCCCCTATCATCCTTCTAGTGAGGACGAACTAAAACGGATTGACATGGGCAACCACCAATGTCTGGTGAAGGAGAATATAGTGTCTCAATATTTGAACCGCATGAATGGTAGCTAGGGAAAGCTTCTCCACATGGGAATAATGGATCTTTGCATCTATAAGTTTCCGGATCAGATAATATATGACATGCTCTTGGAGCTCCTCGTCCTCTTGAACCAAAACCATATCAATCATCTCCATAGACACGGCCACATAAAGTAGAAAGTTAGGGCTATAGTCAGGTAGACTAGTCACCGGGGCCAATGCTAGGGCTCACTTAAGTGTATCAAAGGACTCCTGGGCTCACTCATCCCAGCAAAAGGTAGTGTCCTTATTCAAAATATGCATAAAGCCTCTAGTCAAATTGGAAAAATTCATGATGAATCTTCATAAGAAGTTTGCCATGCCTTGCAAACATTGAAGATGTCTAATGTTTTTCGGGGGAGACAATTGAAGTATTTCCTCAACCTTTAAGGGGTCAACTCTTATACCCTCCTTGGAGACAATGAACCCTAATAAGTGACCAGACTTCACACAAAATATGCACTTGTGAGGATTTAACCTTAACAAATAATGGTGGCACCTTTCGAACACTAATCTCAAATGGTAAGAATGACACATTCTCATGCAAGAATGAGTAGCAAGGTCATCCAAAAAGACTTCAATAATCGATTTGAGATCATGGAAGATCAAGGTCATAGCCCGCTGAAAAGTGGCTCTGGCATTTTTAAGGCTGAAGGGAATATTTCGATATGCAAAGGTACCCCAAGGAAAAATGAAAGTAGTATTATGTTGGTCCTTGGATTTAATATGTATATGATTGTATCTGGAAAAGCCGTCCATAAAAGAAAATACCTCGCTTCCCGCACACTCATCCAAAATCTGATCGATAAATGGTGTGGGAAAATTATCTTTAGGGAAAGCACGATTCAAGTCATGGAAATCAATGCATATACGGATCGGTCCTTGCTTATTATCAACTGGAATGGGGTTTTAAACCCACTCCATCAAGGGAACGGGATAGATAAAACCAACATTCAACAGTTTTTCTATCTCAGCCTTAATCACGGGTGCTTTCCTAGGATTCACCGCATGCAAGCGTTGTCGAACAGGCTTAGCATTAGGATAAGTTTTAATCTCATGCTCAACAATGCGAGAGTCGATACTTGGAATTTCCTCGTATGACCAAGAAAATACATCACAAAATTCTTTGAATAGCTCGGTATACTCTTGAATATCAGCATGGGAACATTCTGCCCCAATATAGACATTCTCAACCTTGCCAGGATTGTGATATATATTGATAGGAATGGTAGGAGATATATTTTCCATATTTCCATTAGCCATCAGACCAGGAGAGCTTAACGGAACCATGGAACTACCAATTCTCTTACTAAGAATCTCCCTATAGTCTTCACACTCCAAATGGTCAAGCTCGAGAAGAAAATAAGATCTATGATGCAACTCTTCCCAAGGCGGCTCAACCCCATACATAGCCTCAATAATAGCCTCATCTGAAGGAAAAACACTATCAAGGTAGTCATGTGTGTGAGAAGACTGCACTGCCCATGTAGACAGTACATAAGGGTCCTCCTCCTCTGTCCACGGAGAGGAAGAACTAGGCTCTGCAATAGATCCAAGATTAGCTTGATATGCTATCATAGTTGCAGGAAATGACATGTCCGTTTCGATGAGCTCACATGAAGGAATCAGTGTAGGAAGAATCCAAGGATCCTCCATATGGTTTGTGTGAAAAGACACTGATCTTACAGATGATGAATCCTCACCAAAACTACATCCTATCATAAGGATGGGTGCATAATGTAATGTCCCCAGTTTTGACCCCGTTTGCATGATGTATATATTGTAATTAATCGTGGTGAGGAGCTCAAGGAAAAAGCCCCACCATCGATTTGGTTATGTATGTTTCGGCAATGGAGGATAATTTCCGATGGTATGTCGTGCTATCTGGCACATTTTAATTCGGCATCATGTAAATCCACACATCAATTAAAATAAATGACAACCAGCTACAGCAGTGCAACGTTGAATGAAAAGGGCATGGTTCCAAAGGATAACGGGTGGGGGATGTCAAACCTTGGTTATGGGGGAAAACCCAATTTTTTGTCACCTTGTTGATTTTTCATCTTCCCTTGTTAACCTCTTTAATGCTTCAGCTGGTGGTTGGGGGAGTTATTGCTGAAGTGGTGGTGGCTGTGGTAGGCTGTCAGCCTTACCCACTTGCTCACTCCACCCACGTCTGCCCATTCTTCTCTCTCACGCACTCTTCCTTGGTCAGTTCACTCTCACCACGATTTTGGGTCTGTTGGCTCCTCACGCACAGTCCCTGGGCGATTTTGGTCTCACGCAGGCATTTTCTTCCTCTTCACGAGTTGCTAAATGCTCAGGCACTTGCAATTCGTGTCCTCCTGACTGCTGTGCATTCTCACGCAGAGAATTTCCCTCCCGTTTCTCATTTTCGTGCACAGGAATTTCCTGGGTTTTACCCACGTCGTTTTCCTCTGTGGATTGGTGAATGGAGTGGCTGAATCATTTCCCCATGGGTCGAATTGTGGGTTCTACGTTGATTACTACCCACGCCCAGGATGGGAGTATGTAAATTTGTTTCCAGCGTGGTCTGTGTGAGTCTTCCCGTGGCTCAATTTCCTTGGACGAACTGTTGATTTCACCCACGATTTGGGTCACTGTGGATTTCCAATATGTCAGATGAGTTTCCCTATTTTGGACTGTGCATAGTTGCCATCGTTTTCATTATGAAATTGGGTTGTTGTTGTTACCCTGGTTTGGGTGTTGTTGCTGAGTTGTTTTGGCTAGGATAGGGCCAAGAACAACTCTGTATTGCCCTGTTTAAGCTGTGACAGCTAAGTAATTTCCTGAGTACAATGGTTAGTCTTCAGACTTTGTTGGCTTGGCTTGTCTGTTGAAAGCCTGTGAAACCCAGCTGCGTTGGTTTGTTGTTTATGTCCCCTTGGCTATGTATAAGCCTGCAATTGACCCTTATTCTGGAGGAATCATGCCCAACTCGGGGGTGGCAGCGTTGCTGAGAGACTGATGAGCATGCTGGCCTATGGTTGGGTGGAACGTTGCAGCGACGTAGCTGGTTGCGGGTGAATTCTTCATTGAAAGATAAGTACTGCTGTTTACTTCATCTCTGTAATTTATATTGATGTCAAATGCTAGAATGTATTTGTGTTGCTTCCACTATATGATTGAAGAGTTTTGCATCTGTGTATGCTTGTAAGTTTTAATTTCAGCATTTGATTTCTTTGATTATGTTCATGGGGCCATTTTCCTGGTTGTGTTGATGTGTTCGTCGCGTCCTTTTCACCGGTTGAGGGATGGGGACGTGACAGAGTGGTATCAGAGCTCTGAGTTGTAGCAATGGGCCTCTACGGGCCAAGAAGGTGCAGTGACAGAAGGTAGAATTACCTTCTCTGTCCAGCAGAACAGCAGTGAGCAAACAAATTCAAAAAATGGTCTAAGTGTGAGCAGTCGGACCACTGGAGGAAGTGGAATTCCGCCGTTACGGAAGGACTGGCAAAGTTAACGTCCGCCGTTGCGGACGAATGGGTGAGGTTTTTCGTCTGACCGTTTCGGAAAGGTTCACGGAGTTAACCTCCGGCCGTTGCGGAAGAATTCCGGAAGTACTGCTGTTGCGGACGACGGAGTGATCTCGCATTCGACTCGAGATCCGTCCGATCGCCGACGCTGCAGAAAAATTTCAAAAATTCGGCTAAGTATGGAACGGTCGGGCCATTGAAGGAAGTGAACTTCCGCCATTGCGGAAGGATTGGTAAAGTCTTCCATCCGCCGTTGTGGATGGCGAAGCAATCATGCATCCGATGCGAGAGCTGTCCGATTGCCGACGAAGAAGAAATTTTGGAAAATCGAAAATTTGGCTAAGTGTTGGAGAAATCGGAAGGGAGAGTTGTCCGACGTCCGATGTTCTGAGAGTTAGCTGATGTCCGATGTTCCGAGAGTCCTCCGATGTCTGATGTAAGCGCAAATCGGAAGGGCTAGCGAAGTGGGCGTTCGCCGTTGCGGGCGAACTGATGAAGTTTTCCGTTCGCTGTTGCGGAAGCCCAAACGGTTAAGTCTTCCGATGGGAGATTCCCCCGATCGCCGACACGTCAAAAAGGGTTAAGGCTCAAAGATAGTTCGTCGATCAAAAGAGTTGACGAAGTAGACGTCCTCCATTGCGGATGAAAAGGGGTTCAGCATCCGATGTGAAGTCAGCCGACGTTGCGGGAGGTTGGAGCTTCCGGGGAGCTGCAGTTACGGAAGGGTTGAAACTCCCGGAGAGCCGCCATTGCGGAAGGTTAGAGCTTCCAGAGAGCCGATTCGGCGGAAGGGAGAATGGTCCGAGAGCCGATACGGCGGAAGGGAGATTGGTTGGAGAGCCGATTCAGCGGACGGGATAAGGGTCCCGAGGGCCGATTCTGCGACTGTTTTTCAGTGAATTTCAGGGCTGAGAAGGAGAAAAATGGCAGCGAGCTAATGCGCCAGATTTTGCGAAAATCATAGTTTTACAAAAACAAAAAAAACGAGGGCACTGCCCTCGACCCGCCTTGCAGTGGCGCAGGGAAGCCACAAGGGGGCAAGCCCCTTTGACCCCCGTCGTCCCCCTGAGACAGTCGCTCTTAAGAAAAGAAAATTCTATGTTTTGGGAAAGAGTTCAAATCAGAGAGATTTCAAAAAGGACAAGAAGGATGCCAAAAATGCAGCTGCCAAAATGGCTCTGAGATCATTAGAAGAATGTGAAAATTCTACTTTGCAGTAGTGTAATGAAAGTGCCGAGATTGGTGAAAGTCTTCATTCTTAGAAGGGGTGTGGTTTTCACATCCGAGGTCGGAATGACGCGTGTGAATAGGAGTTGGAAAGCTTATCCAGCAAGGAACAAGGATAAGTGACCGAAATCTGAGCATGGAGCAGCAAAGTGCTAATCATGGCTACTGTTATCAAATGGAAAAATATGGACAATTGCATTCCCAGGGGCAACAAGGACTATGAAGTCAACCAGCTGCTATGTGGAAAAGGAATTCCATGAGAAGATGAAGGAATTGAAAGGGAAGTTTTCATTAAACCCTATCTTGCTTATTTTAACTACATTTCCTAAGTTTATGCTTGAAATGCATGAGGATATGTATTACATGCATAGGATATTGCATGGTTGATAAGAATATTGGAATATATATATGTATAATGAACCACTGATGATAATCATTGTTTTGATGCTGGCATTAGTGGACAAACCAACGATGACATGGACCCGGATGAATATGTTGCAGAAACTGATGAATGAGACCAGCAACCCTATGGAGAAGGGATAAGGCAACAAGTCCATGACAAAAGTTGGTGAGCAAATGTGACAATCTCCTGCAAAGGACCACCACATTGGTCATGTCAAGGGTGTAAGTAAGACCCATGAAGGTAAGAGTTGCTTATGACAATTCCATGGATTGGTCTAGGTAAGAGACCTCATACCATGTGAATATTGGAATGTAGAAAGGTGTCATGCCTATACATGTTCATGATATTGATGCATCCTGTATGAGGTAGTCATGGTTAGGCCATAGTATGGTTGAATGCATAGTATTCCTGAATCAATGCAAGGTAGCGTTGAATGGACATGCATTAGAAAGATTTTATGAATCCTGTTGTTATGCATTGGATGTATGCCTATGAAGGGTGTGAATGACTGATTGCATAAGTGTAGGTGCAATGTTGTGATGTATGGCATAAATGCATTGAGATGAATGCATGTGGTATGCGGACTAACTAATGACTGAAATGGTGAATTAATGATAATTCTGGAATTGTTTCGAAGGTTGCTATGAATGCAGGATAGCCATGAACAAGTGGCTGCCAGAAATGCTCTATTGAAGAGCAAGGTGGTATGAATGATACACTTGTGAAGTAAGGAGTATCTAACCACTTCATTTAAATTGCATGAATGATATGACTATACCTTGCAATGTTAGTATGATAATGATTGCATGAAGTAAATGAGCTCTGAGAACACTGATGTGACTAACCTTTGAAGTATTTGAATTTTATAAACTATGAAAATGCTTCAGTGATGGTTGTAGCAATGAGATAGTATATGCATCCATACTTACCAAGTGTTTGGTTGATGGAAGCTCATGTATCCAGTAGATTATTTCGAGAATGGTATTGAGAGCTTATGTTTCAGGTAGATTACTTCGAGCATGGAAGTGAGAGGTAATATCCTGACTAATGCCAAAATCTACCATATGATATGTTGTTAAAAATTCGAATTGTGAATTTGAGAAATTGCTGACAACCACTAGCCATTGTTGGCTCGCATAAGCTTGTGTTTGGATGTTTGAAGCTTATGTTTCAGGTAGATTATTCCGAGAACGGCATTGAGAGGTAAGATCCTGACCAATGACAGAATCTACCATGTGAAAGAGATTGTTAGATTTGAATTATGAATTTCAAATTTAAGAAAATGCTGACAACTTATAGTCACCATTGGCTTGCACAAGATTGTGTTTGGTTAGTTGAAATTCATGTTTCAGGTAGATTATTTGAAACATGACAGTGAGAGGTAAGTCCCTGACCACTGCCAGAATCTACCATTTATGAGAAGAAATCTCATGGCTGTGAAAGTAGTTGATATGCATAATGGGTTGTTAAATTTGAGTTATGGATTTCGGATTTAAGAAAGTGCTAACGACTACTAATCATTGTTGGCTTGTGTGAAGTTGTGTCAGGAGGGACACATGGTAAGTGGGTATTCATGTTATGATAGTAAGCATAAAATTATAATGGGCATAGTAATGCTGCTTACAAGAAACCCACAATTGAGCAAGTCAATTTATGAAGTAGATAGAATCGCAAATTCTTATTGAATTTGATTGCTAATGTCATTACTTGGTTATGAAACAATCAATTGGATTGTGGTATCAGGTGATGATTAACTGTTTGGCTATTTGCTGAAGGTGTCAGGAGTACACACTGCAGGAAGACCATGTGTGATGGCCTGCAGAAGCCAAACTTCATGGGAAGGTTTTCCCTTGTCTGGGAAATGGGTTTCGGGTGAAACGCCATTAGACATTTTTGAGAATGTATCATCTGCACTGCATGTTTGGTGATAGCATGAGTGAGGTGGTATGGGCCATGTCGGTAAGACATGGGTGAAAGTGAAACGTAAACAGGAAGCAGGGATGGGGGCTTGGTTTGCCTAAACCTGGTAATTGGAAACCACACAGACAGAGCTAGAGGGATGACTTTCTTCTTTACAACCCCGGGATAGCACTGGAAAGGGAATGCAGGGCCTGAGGGACTGTGTAGCAGAGAAGGGACTGATTCCTTGTGTTGGGTGTGTGTGGGTGTTATAGACGTCAGGCTAGTTCTGGTGTAGGTGTTCCTAGCTCTGCAGCGAGCTCACCAGCTTAGCATTCAGTTTTTCCCAACTCGTTGACGGTGCCTAACAGATACAAAGGCATACTGCGACAAAAAATGGATAAGTGTTCTGTAACCCTTGCTATGAATATGCATGTTTAATTATTAAATTCCATATGCAGAACATGTTTTGATTTATTTCCATGATGGCCAATTGCTTGAGTATGAATAGAACCTACATGGCACACACCGGAAGAGAGTGCACACTTTTTCGATGTCGAGTCATGAAAGAGTTTTCAATATTGATTACACTCTGGGGAGTGGACGCACTCCTGGTGTCTCAATATTTGATAGTGAATGATATGAAATGTGATTACAGTTTTAGAGCAATGATGCTGATGAGTTGGCTTGTATTGCTTGTGTTGCTTGTGTTGACAGGTAAAGGTGAAGGTAAATGGTTGATATAAGTGTATTGTTGATATAAGTGTATGTTGGTATAAGTGCATGTTGATATAAGTGTATATGTCATTGTTGACATAAGCGTATGATGGGCTGTGATATGCCTAAGGATCTATAGTAGATCCTAGACGTAGAAATGGTCATGATAAAGTTCCAAGCCTAGTTGACATGGTTATGTACTGGCTGGACATTAATTATTCGATGTTGAGGAGAAGCCTGCGTGCTGACCTAACATCTAAGTCCATAGGCGATCCCAAGGCTTGCAGAGCGAAGCAGGATCCTGTGGACGAACGAGGAAAGGCACAATACAGATAAGTATTGGATTATTTTGCTTATGAATAAACATGTGTATATGATTTGGTTATGATGTTTTATCTCTAGAACAAGATAAAACTAATGAAAATAAACTAAACATGTGAATTTATTCAATGTTTGGATATAGGTATCGCTGGAAGCGAAGACTATGAGAGCATCCTAGAGGTGCATGTGGACATGTGACTATCCTGGAGAGTTCAGAATGAGCGGCAATGAAAAAGGTGCTAGTAGGACGGGGGAGTCCTAACAGCCGAGACAAACCATGTGGAGAGACTCCATGGTTTAGAGGTCTGGAATAGACCAAAGACACTAAGTGTCATGACCAAGAAGGATTGGTCTAGCATTCACGGTGAAGTGAAAGAGCCTGAGAGCATGAAAAGCCACAGTGATGGTGTGGGTTCCAGGATGGAACAAAATAAAGAGGGAAAAAAAAAACTCTTGCTGCTCTCTCTTGCCTTTTGATTATATATATATACATATATATATTTCATTGTGAAAACAAAAGATTGTTGAATGCATGTATGATGGGAATGGAATGTATGTATTTGCTAAAGTAAATTTGTGAATGCTGGAATAGTTAATTCCCTGCCCAGGAATGGACATGAATGAGCTCATGTGCCTGTTGGTGAAAGGCATGAAAAATGTGAAAGTTTCCTTAGTGGAACTCGGACTGTCATGCCAATTGGGTAATTAACTAACTGATTTTGATATCTATATTATGTTTGGTCTGATAGACTTTCAATGGTGCATTCCACAGGTGAGAAAAGTGAAAACCAGGTGATGCACGTTGATTATGGCAGCAGATCAAAAGTTATTGGAATTAGCTGGAAGTCTCCTTCAAGTGATTGCCAAGACCCAAGAGAATCTTGGGGAGATGCTCAGGATACAGAAAAGGTAGAGTGAAATGAACCACCAGATTTTGCAAGACTCTATCGGTTTGCAAAGGGAGGGGAAAAGCCTTCTGAGAGCAATCGGCAAAGGAAAGGAAGGTAGATCATCGATGGGACATTTGTCCAAATGACCCAATAAGAAACGGTCCAGGCATGAAGACTCAAAGGAAATTGAGCAGGTAAAGATGAAGCAGCCAGTGAGATGCTAGAGATGTGGAGGACATCATCTACGCCAGGACTACCCAATGAGGGAACATGATGAGAGCAATAGCTGCAAAGTTCCTAAACTTTGGGATCAGCAAGAAGCTGAGAACCAGCAGGAAAAGTCCATGGAAGCCGAGAGGCTTGGTCTTGAACGTTCCAAGTAAATGATTGAACATGGGATAGATCTGCAATTTTGAATTTTGATGTGCAATTGTATATGTATTGTATACATGTAATGGAACACCGAGGACGGTGTTATTCCAAGGGGGAGGGGAATGTAATGTCCCCAGTTTTGACCCCGTTTGCATGATGTATATATTGTAATTAATTGTGGTGAGGAGCTCAAGGCAAAATCCCCACCATCGATTTGGTTGTGTATGTTTCGGCAATGGGGGGTAATTGCCGATGGTATGTCGTGCTATCCGGTACATTTTAATTCGGCATCATGTAAATCTGCACATCAATTAAAATAAACCACAACCAGCTACGGCAGTGCAACGTTGAATTAAAAGGGCAGGGTTCCAAAGGATAAGGGGTGGGGGATGTCAAACCTTGGTTATGGGGGAAAAACCCATGTTTTCTCACCTTGTTGATTTTCCATCTTCCCTTGTTAACCTCTTTAATGCTTCAGCTGGTGGTTGGGGGAGTTATTGCTAAAGTGGTGGTGGTTGTGGTAGGCTATCAGCCTTACCCACTTGCTCACTCCACCCACGTCTGCCCATTCTTCTCTCTCACGTACTCTTCCCTGGTCAGTTCACTCTCACCACGATTTTGGGTCTGTTGGCTCCTCATGCACAGGCCCTGGGTGATTTTGGTCTCATGCAGGCATTTTATTCCTCTTCACGAGTTACTAAACGCTCAGGAACTTGCAATTCGCATCCTCCTGACTGCTGTGCATTCTCACACAGAGAATTTCCCTCCCGTTTCTCATTTTCGCGCACAGGAATTTCCTAGGTTTTACCCACGTCGTTTTCCTCTGTGGATTGGTGAATGGAGTGGCTGAATCATTTCCCCATGGGTCGAATTGTGGGTTCTACGTTGATTACTACCCATGCCCAGGCTCGGAGTATGTAAATTTGTTTCCAGCGTGGTCTGTGTGAGTCTTCCCGTGGCTCAATTGCCTTGGACGAACTGTTGATTTCACCCATGATTTGGGTCACTGTGGATTTCCAATATGTCGGCTGAGTTTCCCTGTTTTGGACTGTGCATAGTTGCCATCGTTTTCATTGTGAAATTGGGTTGTTGTTGTTACCCTAGTTTGGGTGTTGTTGCTGAGTTTTTTTGGCCACGATAGGGCCAAGAACAACTCCGTATTGCCCTGTTTAAGCTGTGACAGCTAAGTAATTGCCTGAGTGCAATGGTTAGTCTTCGGACTGTGCTAGCTTGGCTTGTTTGTTGAAAGCCTGTGAAACCCAGCTGCGTTGGTTTGTTGTTTATGTCCCCTTGGCTATGTATAAGCCTGCAATTGACCCTTATTTTGGAGGAATCATGCCCAACTCTGGGGTGGCAGCGTTGCTGAGAGATTGATGAGCATGCTGGCCTATGGTTGGGTGGAACGTTGCAGCGACGTAGCTGGTTGCGGGTGAATTCTTCATTGAAAGATAAGTACTGCTATTTACTTCATCTCTGTAATTTATATTGATGTCAAATGCTAGAATGTATTTTTGTTACTTCCGCTGTATGATTGAAGAGTTTTGCATCTGTGTATGCTTGTAAGTTTTAATTTCAGCATTTGATTTCTTTGATTATGTTCATGGGGCCATTTTCCCGGTTGTGTTGATGTGTTCGTTGTGTCCTCTTTGTCGGTTGAGGGACGGGGACATGACACAGAACAACTAAAGCTTTCCATGAGGGATAGATACATGCCAACACCCACACTCCTAGTTTCCGGTTGAGAGTGCTGGAAAATCGGGATAGAAGGTCCCAAAGATGTGGTAACAGGTGGATTCTTGAATGATGTTTGATCAATCATAACTATCTTCCCATTAAATGGAAAGCATACCACTCAAAATAGAGAAGAAGCTATGGCTTGCATATTGTACATCCAATTCCTTCCTAGCAAAAAATTGTAGTCAAGGGGTGCATCAACCACCTCGACCTCTATCGCAACGATCTTCCCTCCCAAATGGACTTTAAGAGAAGGAAGAATGTCATGTAGTTGAAACGATCTACCATCAAAATCATTGAACATGGTAGCAGATTTAAACAACTCGGTGGAACCCAAACCCTTCCAACATGCCAAAGACATTACAAAAGTAGCAGCGCCTTCGTCAATCACAGTGCGTTTGACTCTCATGTTAAGACATTCTACGTGAATCAAGAGAGACACATAGTAAGGCAGGAAAGGTTGAAGTCCCGTAGTTTCAAATTTGATGACAGAGGAAGAATTATTATCATGAACACCAAGAGTAGAAAGCAAAGCTTTCCTTTGTGAAAGACAACTTTGAAGTACTTCGAGTGCAGACATCGCACAAGGAGTGTGGCCCAAATCCTTGACAACAAAATAGTTCTGCGTGGCTCGGGCATTAGGATTGTGCCCCGAATGCTTAAGGACACCTTTAGGAATGCGAGGAGAAACTTCAGGTTTATCCATAGGTTTTTCAATATGTAAAAGGCTCTCGGGTAGAGCAGGTCCCTTTCCAAGGTCTGATTGTGACGCACCATAGTCCTTCACACAAGTCACAACCTTAGTAGCACGCACCATATTGATGCAACCATGACCACTGCAAGCCTCTGGTGGATCTTGATCCTTACCAAACTTATCATGGGTCCTCAATTTCATGTTTTGATTATGAGGTAAAGGGTTGGATAGCATAGCTGGACCTTGCACTATGAATCTCAAGGATTTTTCTATCCGAGGGAACAAGTGAGTGAGGTGATCATCCTTACATAGCTTGTAAGGAAACATAACCTTACATTTAGGTTGATTGTCCCTTCTAGCATTTTGGGTGTTCTTGTCATTAGAGTTGGCATTTTAATTCCTATTCCCACCTTACGATTATTTTTACCCTTATTTTTATTCCTTCTAGGTTGTTGGTTACCCTTTTGGTCCGACGATTGTACCAGAAGCACACTCACCGTTTGGTTGGGTCGAGACAAAGCAAAGGCTTGTCTTGAGGCAGATTGGTTGATAAATAATTGAATGACCTTTTCCACTACTGAATCCACAGGTTTGGTACTCGTACAACCAACAATGCCATCGGCATGTGGTCCAAGTTTGACCTTAGGGTCGAAACTAGAACGTGAAGGATTAGGAATGATCTCATATAACAAACCGGATTGAGCATAAATGAAGTCCAATTCCTATGCCCTAAAAAATACTTGTTCCTCATTCTGAAATCTAGGTGTAGAAACATCCTTTGCTATATAAGGTAGTAACGATTGAAGGAACCACTTGACGATAAAATTCGACAGTATGAAGTCTTTAATAAATCTCTTCTGTCTACACCACTCTTGGATATGGTCTGAGATATGCATGGATTTATCTTTCCGAAATGTCGACAAGAGTTCAGTACCAACATCGTAATGCACTGGTAGCTGGAAGTGGTTTAGAAAAGTCGTAGCTAGGTCATCGAACAAAGCGAAAGCCCCCCTAGGTAGCTCTATGTATTATTTTGTGGCAGACCCGATGAAGGTGCGTTGAAATAGCCTTAAATGGATCAAATCTTCATGTAAGGAATTAGAAGAGAACCATAGGTGAAATGTAGTAACATGTTCACTTAGATCTTCTCCAGGTTTTCCCTCGGACTTAGGAATGTATGAGGGAAGCTTATTAGGGACAGCCAGCCAAGTCGAGTCATAAGATACTGGATCGTTTGTTAGTCTCGACAAGTCAGGAAAATTTAATGTTGTGAGGTAAGGGAGCCTAGGTTGAGAAGGTCTAAGAGGTGCTCCCTGATCATTCTGATTTACATAGGACTGATGACCGTAACCACCATGGCCATGGCCATAGTAGCCTCCTCCCGTTTGACCCATATAGGGTTGCATGGAAGCACCATAATGTTGTGTACCTTGACTATGTGGAGCTACAAAGCCATAATTTGGAGAGTAAATGGGTTGTTGATACCCATACCCATAAGGTCAATAAGTCTATGCATATTGTGGTCTATAATAAGGTCCATAAGAAATCCCATGAGATGTCTTATGAGACACTCCGTAAATAGGAATATACACTCTGAAAGTAATAACATGACCTCCAGAAGTAGGGATATGACCTCCCGACACAACAGGGCAAGTAGCAGCAGTACGGACATGACACGTAGCAACGTTTCGGCCCAAAGGACCATGTGAATGAGGGGGAGGAAAAGAATTCAAATAACAAGGAATAGAGGATAAAGGGACATGTGAAATTATGTATGTGTTATTCCCAACAATTACTCATGTTGGTTTTGGTATGCGAATAGGATTACTAACACCAGGTCTAGGATGAATGTGAGATGTGGCCTCCATTGTCAGGATGGAGGGTGTAATATGACTCGTGCTACAAAATCTCTCCGCATGGAAAGAAATGGGAATGCCCCCAGGCATAATGTTAGGATCAAATTGTGTTTCGGCAAAAAATTTCGTATCGTGCATAGGGTTATCAAACATGCCATAACTAACATAACTAGTGCTTATAGGTTCATGGTGAGTCTCGTCGCCCGGCATCCCATACCAGTGACCTATGAATGAGGGATCATAGCTAGAATGAGTATGTCTTTCATGTGAAGGATCAAACATAGAATATAAAACTGAATTAGATGAAGGATCAAATGTAGGAGTAAACTCTCCATCATCCACACAAAGTGGAGAAGACAGCTCAGGAATACCATCTTCATGATCTCCCATCATGTGTGAATCAATGTGGGTAAGAGTCTGCATGGACTGTTTGCTTCTCTCTCCCAAAGGAGGAGGAGATGTAGAAGGAAGAAGTCCCACTAAATGACGAGGACAGTGAGGAGCCACACTCGTATCCACAATGACTCAAAAAATGAAAAGAAATCTCTAAATTACGCAAAACCTAGGCAAGCTAACATGCACAAAGCATACAATAATAAAATCTAAATCCAACCACAAGAAAACAAGGGTAGGATATGTAAGCTCCTGAATAAAGCAAGTATGTCTCACCTAGGAGAGGATTGAGACTCCCATACACAACAAGTGGAGGTTTATAACCAATTATTGTGGCCCTCAGCTTCAACACGTAAAGCGACTGTGCTGTCTGACCCCAACCTAGCCGAGACACCCGTAGAATAGCCCTGCAAAGTACCCCCTCGATAACCTAGGTAAGGCAACTAAAGTCATCTCAATATAATCAATTCTCAGGCAGACAGTCACAGGTGGGATTGACCATATGGGAAGGGTAGCAAGACCCGAAACTCTCGAAAGAGACCCCAAATATTAATATAATCCTGGAAATATCTTCGGTGCTACTCAGTTATGACTACGGGTCATCCCAATCAATAACCACTCACACTGCCTCATGCTTAACTCCCTTTTGAGAGGAGGATCCTGAGAAACACTAATTATACCAAGGAATTTCGCACTCTCACCTGGACAGACACATACATGTTGTTGTTTAGTGGTCTTGGAGAATTTACTCACAATGAACTATTCCAAGACTCTAAAACATAATCTTGTTGGTGTACCCTATCAAACCAAATAGTGTAATTCATTTTAATTAAGCGTTGATTTTATTTGGCTTTATTACTCAAAAGAGGTAGATGGTTGTGCAACCAATGGTGTTATGACGCAACATGAAGTAAAATGCACACCTAACAATCAATGCAAATGCATTGTGTCAAATGAAAAATAGGGCATGCTACTACATGAAATGCAAATTTTTTCTTCAAATGACAGATGTAATCATTCCTATATGAAGTCCTGACTAATACTCTAAGGAAATCTAGTGCAAGTACCATGTGAAATGCAAAGTGCAATGCATAATGATGCAAAAAGGAAAATATTTTGGATTTTTTGAATAAAAATGAGATACTAAAGCAAAATAATGTTTCTACTTACCCCAAACTCGACAAACACCATCAAACAACACTCACACAAAGTACTAAGGTAAAATAAAACTAATGCACTAATCCCAAAACAAAAAACAAAAAATGCAATGACAAGAACCTTCTTAAAAAAAAATTACCCTAAAAAAAAGTGTCTCTGGTCAGAAATAGAGGTGTATAGAGACTCTAGCAGTATCAAAGGAGACTCAACAATCATCAAAATTCACCCAGCAATAATCAATATTCTTCTATTATGAAAAACTAAGGGCATACACGACTATTTACAGTAAACCTGCGTATGTATGTAGATATTGTAGTCAAAGCCGCTTGTATATGCGAATATGAGTAAAAAAACTCATGTACACGAAGATAAATGTATAAAAATAAAGGCAAACAGATGAACTGAGACAAAATTCACATCAATTTAGACACTACCAAGAAAACATGCCCCCATACCTGACATAGAAACAAAGAAATAAGAGCAATTCAAGAACATTGAATGCCGATAAAAACCCCCAAAGGACAACTACTAGGAATTCCCCAACGGAGTCGCCAATTCTGTTATGGAGAGAAATTCCTATGGTTTGGGGTACCACAACAGACAGCTTAACTCTAGACATCAATCCTTTCCTATATGCAAGAGAAACCAAACCACTAACACTAAAGGATCTCGATTCGTACCTTATTCCAGATGGTTGGTGTAGATCCCCATTGAGTTTTTCAACTTCAGCTTGAATTGATGAATTGCTTCCTCAAAACTCAATAAACAAGACAAGCATACTATATATAATTGTGTTAGCTCTACTCTAGCATATATAATCAATAACATATAAGAATTTGAAATCATCCATGGATAAAATATTCATTCAAACACACATTATTGGATAGGAAAATATATTTTTATTGATATAAAATTAGAGATTACAATGAATACAACCTCTATCGGCATGTCTGGGAATCGGAGAAACCGAGTCCCCCACTTGGGCCTCCACCACTTCAATCCTCCATCTCTCGATAGCAAGCTCAGGAGAAAAAGGTAAGCTTGGGAAGAACACTAAAGTGTGTTAGGAAATTTAGACACTTAGGAGTTAGTTAAGATCAACTTGTGTAATATATCCGTTAAGTAAAAGTGTGTTTCTTTAGTATGCATTAGTATGCATTTGTAAATATTCTAATCTGATGGTCACGATATGTTCTAGACATAGAGTGATACAATGGTTCAACTTCTCTTAGATCATACCTACCATTGATCCGTGGCTTAACACCCGATTGGTTTATGATCTTTATTTAAAGAGCATAGAGGGTCCTTGGCTCGTTGATCGATTATGAGAATCTCATGTAACTTTTTTTCTTTTGCATAATAAATTGCTCCAAGTAGCTATTTGGCTGGGGTCATGGACTGTTTTCCTCTCAGGGGTTTTAACCATGTGACAAACATCGGTGTGTTGATCTATGATATATTTGTGTGAAGTAGTTGCTGTAGGTGTTTGGTCTTTTGGGAGTACCCTATGTACCCGAACATGGTATCAGAGCTTTTATGAAGAGCCGCTTTCGGTTTTGATCTAGATTTGGAAGCGGTGTTGCCGAAACATTGAAAGGGTTTATGGTTTTGTATTTTTTGTGTATTTTTGGCCTATGGGAGCTATCCCATTATGTCTGGAGTTCCGTTTCCATTGGGAAATAGTTTTCGTTTCACCGAAAACTGTTCTTGTTTGTTCTAGAAACACCCATTTTGGCAAATCTAAAGGTATATTGTTACAGTGACAGATTTGTAATTTTTTAAATCTCTCATATCTTATCAGTTTTATTATTAGATATTTTTGTTTTAGTTTCAGACTGTTGCCTTCCCTGACTGCATATGCTCTTTTCCGTGCACCTTGAACAATCACGACAAATCAGAAACATTAAGGGAATGTTTTTTTCTTGTCTTCTCGACTACATATGCTCTTTGTAATGCACCTTGTGTGATCATGGAAAATAAAAAACAACGAGAAAACTTGAAAATGTACACTTTCTTGGTAATCTAACAAAGATCTAACCCCATTGTGTGGAAAAAGTTTTTTTACTTTTGTTTTTCGTTTTTTTTGTGATTTGCAGAAAAAAAAGGCAAGCACAGAGAATGAGAGAGAAGTGTTCAAAAAAAAAAAAAAACCTTCCTCTTTCCATTCTTTTACGTACCTTTTAAACTTAGCTCACTTGGTCTAAAGTTTCTTTATTCCTTAATAGGTCTTGAGTTCAAGTCTTATTAAGCTACCTTTTAGTGCATGCAATTTCTATTTTCAAGTTACTTTATTGTAAAAGTGCATCTCACATAAATAAAATAAAATAAAAAATGAGTCACTTAACTCTTTTAATTTATTGCCGCACTATTTAAAAGTAACATTATTGTAAAAGTGAACCTCACTTATTCTACAAAAGTGATTCACTTCAAAGCAACTTTATTGTAAAGTGATTGTCAAAGGTTGATCTTGGGAAGAGGGGGGTTATTTTTTTTAGTTGGTCAAGTTCATATCTGCCATGTCACTATTGGGGACATCTTCAACATTTTCTTTGATCCATCATAACTTCATCATCCAAAATCAGTTTTCAATGTCGTTTTTTTTTAAACCACATATTTTTTTGAGCTCTTTGCAACCAGATAGTTAGTTTCTATTTTTTCAGCCATTATTTTACAATATTGCCACCCCTTGGGATATTATACTTACAAGTTCTAGCTATTTCTCATGGAAATCTCATATGGAGGATGTTGTACGAAGTAGGGGACTTTTCAGGATAACCTCAGGGAAAGAAACATAACCCACTGATGATGATAAGAAAATTAAATGGGCAAATAGATGTGATGAAGATATTGGATTGATTGGGATGTCAATCTCTACTGATTTGAGATTCCACATATCTGGAATTGATGAACTCGATAAAGCTTGGGAAAAGTTGGAATCTGTGTTTGGTAAACAAAATGAAATTCGAGGTCATCAACTTGAGAATGAGTTGCTTTCCTTGAATCCAAACGATTTTTCATGCATTCAAGACTATTTATCTAAGTATAAAACTCTTAGACTCTTATGTGCAGAATGCAATATTAAGAAAGAAGACAAACAATGTATTTGTCATATTCTTTCCAAACTTGGACCTGCATATTCTGTTTTTGTATCTACATTCTACTCCATGAAAGAATCCTTCACTACAGCTAGCTATCAAGAGCCTAGTCTTGAATCCTTCTGTGATTCCTTAATTAGAGAGAAAGATAAGCTCATTTATCTTGGAATAATTAACATTGCAGATACATCTGGGAAAGCCTTATTGTCCCAATAGAAAGAAAAGTTCAAGCCTCCCAAGAAACAAAATTTTTGCAATAATAAGCCAAACAACAAGGGTCCCAAACTCTCTCAGTTAGCTCCTTCTTTAAAAAATGACAAAGGATCCGAGCAAAAAGGAAAGAAGACTGAGCGCCATTGCAATTTTTGTGGGAAAGATAATCATGATGAATCTAAGTGTTTCAAGAAGATGGAAGCCTTGGAAGCAGCAATGAAGAAGCACCACATCATCCTAGATTCATCTTCAGAATCTAACTCTCATGGACATGCACTTTGTGCTTCTAGTTACTCTTATACTACATCTTCTTCTTCTACTTCAAATGAATGGCTTATTGATTCTTGAGCATCTTATCATATGGCTAAAGATCAAGCCATATTTTCTACTATGCATGAATGTAACACCAAAAAAATATTTGTTGGTGATGATAGATCTCTAAGTGTTGTAGGATCTGGAACAGTTCCAGTAGAAAATGGTCATTTCAGTGATGTACTATGTGTTCCACAAATTTCCTGCAATTTGTTATCAATCTATAAAATTACTCATTCAGATGAAGGTAAAACTGTGACTTTTACACCTCACCAAGTTGTAATCAAGGATTTTAAAAATCCTCAAAATATCCTTACTACTAGAACTGTTGATGATATTACTAGGTTGTACAAATTTAACAACTTTGGGTCATCACCTTTTCCTTCAGTTTTTGTTGCTTATAGTGATAACTTGAGCAAAATTTGACATGAGCAATTTGATCACTTAAATTATCGCTCATTGCAACAAATATGTAAAGACAATATGGTGACTGGTATTCCAATGGTATCTTGCAAGGATGGTGTTTGTTTCAGTTGTGTACTCGGAAAACATCATCGGGACAGTTTTGAAAAATGTGCCTTTTGGCACGTCTCGATTCCTTTGGAGCTTGTGCATAGTGACTTGTGTGGTCCTCTTCCATCTGCTTCTTTTTCTTGTTTCTAATATTTCTTAACTTTCATTGATGACTACTCCAGATGCACTTGGGTTTACTTAGTAAAACTTAAGAGCAAAGTATTTAACATGTTCTTGGCCTACGGGGCCCTAGTTGAAAAACAATATGGTCATCAAATTATTAAGTTAAGATCTAACAATGGAGGAGAATATGTTAACAACAATTTCACTACTTTCTGCATTGAACAAGGAATCCAACAACAACGCACTGTTCCATATACACTAGAACAAAATCGTGTAGCTGAACGGAATAACCGCACTTTAAAAGAAATGGCTAATTGTATGATCCAATCTAAGGGACTAAGTCTTCAATATTGGGATGAGGACATAAATTGTGCAAATTACATATTTAATCACACACCCAATAAATTTTTACAAGTTATAACACCGAAAGAAGCATGGAGTAAAATTAAACCAGATGTAAGTCACTTTCGTGTGTTTGGTTGTGAAGCATGGGCTCACATTCTGGATGAAAAATGGAAAGCATTGCAGCCTAAAAGTGAACAGTGCATATTTGTTGGATATTCTGAAGATGTAAAAGGTGATAGAATTCTTCAACCCCATTCACATGATATAATCATTAGAAGAGATTTTAAATTTGATGAAAATCTCTTGGCATACGAGCCTAACTTGGAGGGTGTGCCATCTTTGGCCTACGAGCCTGATTTGATGATTGTGCCTTCTTCTTCTTCTTCCAAATCTAGTTTCTGATGATGACAGTGAGGATGAAAATCCACCTCCTCCTGCTCATGTTCCTCAAATTGCACCAGCACCAATACTTCCTCGATGGGTCCGTTCAACATGTGAAGCAGCTGGTGATCTTACGGGTGATCTGTTATAGAGATTTTCACCCCACTAGGTGAATCACACATGTATGGCCTTCCCCTGTCCCGCTGCAGACTCATTAGACCCAATGGACCACATTTTATCCTTTGATGTATCATTGATCATCCCCAAAACTATATAAACTATGATATACGCGGTTATCAATTCTGTTACGGAGAGAAATTCCTATGGCTTGGGGTACCACAACAGACAGCTAGACTCCAGAACACCATCTTTCCCAATATGCAATAGAAATAATCCAT
>LPNX010002101.1:7333-24629 GCA_001517045.1 Pseudotsuga menziesii | reverse complement strand
CGGCGTGCAATCAACAAAAAATTATAATCCCAATCACATGAAGATCCGAAGTTTATGCAGGGATTGATATTCTAAAGTCAACCGAGCCTACACGCTAAAGCATAAACAATAGGACAATGGTATCATTGTTATGTTTTTAAAAACTTAACAAGGGCGTAGTCAATACTACAACCCATCACATTTACAAATTGATAATCATACACTCAACGAGTAACCTATCCAAGGTGATGCCATATATTTTATTTATAAAAGGAGTTTATAAAATTAAATTGTAGCAAATACTCTTGTTGTAAGCAAGTAATTATTTAATCAATCGATTATAACTTAGTGATGGTATAATAATATGCGAACTAGCACATCATACAAGAAAGGGGTGCTTTTAATAAATGATTTTAGAACTTTAAATCAAAGTTAAACTTTAGACTATCATGGGCGCGGTCTATTCTATGACCCCTTGTTTATACAAACATGACATTTATTGATCAANTAATAAATGATTTTAGAACTTTAAATCAAAGTTAAACTTTAGACTATCATGGGCGCGGTCTATTCTATGACCCCTTGTTTATACAAACATGACATTTATTCATCAAACCAACTTTAACTCTATCCATAGTTAGGCTAATTGATGTTTATAAAAGAAGTTCATAAAATCAATTTATGGTAACTAACCTTCTTGCTAGTGTTAGTCTCATTGCTTTTGAATGTTTAACATTTAAACTAGTAAGGTTTGCATTTGAGCATGATAAGTCTTAAAATGATTAAGGGCTTGACATTGAATTTTTAATGATATCTTACCCATAACTAGATAATATTTTCCAAGCAAATATAGTGCAGAGGAATTTAATTCTTCAACACTATTATAGTCTGATTGAATGTAGTATGCAAAGCGGTTATAATCCCTTAAAACTTCAAAGTTTTGGAAGTGGGATTGTTGATACAAAAACTCATTATCAATATACATTACATTCTTATCACAAGCAGTAACCAAATATTTTTTGACGTAAGTAGTATTTGTTCACAATTTAAATTAAACCCTTAACATAATAACCTTGCCATTCTTAGTCTGTATGCAAAGAAAGATTAAGGCGTTTACACACACGTTGACCATGGTAAACATCGAAGAGTCTAGTATGCAATAAGAACTATAAATTACAACTACTAGAGAGAAAGAAACTGTCGTCAATACGGATAGGACTGAATCTCATTTTCCATGGTGCCTTTAAAAGAATAACGATTTAATGGTTTTACCTCATAAAGTATTGGAATTGAATAACAATTATATTCTTTTACTGAGCTATTATTTTTGCAACGAACTTATATCTGTATGCGTAATGATTAATGACAAGCAGCACCGGATCTTTCTTACCTGTAAATCTGTAAGAGCAGGTAAAACTTTCTGCGTTAGCTCAAAAGCTAAGTAAGCCCAGAATACCAAGACAGTTCCACCTTGTGGTCGCAAAGAAAAACAAGTCATTAAACTGAAATAGAATTATTCTATAAGATAAACATAATCAAGTAGATAATTCAGATTATGAAATCATTAACATATAACTAATCAAAACAATTAGTTGACAGCATTAATGAAGTTTATCAGTATTTTCAAAGTTTTAAAATTTTCAGAAATTTTGGGACTTTGACAATGCTTTCAAATAGCTGATACGCCCTTTCAAGCGGTTTGTCGATGTCAACCTCTACGGGGCCCGACATTACTGAATGGGCCAAGTTTCTGCATTTGTTGAGAAACTTGACCTGTTTTGCGACTTTGTCGTCGAGTTCCTTATGTCTCTGGTCACTCCTCATCTTCGCTTCGACTGCTAGGGCCTTGAGAAGTTGTCCTAGCTCTGGGTCGGTCAGTGATGTTGCATATTTTAATTTGATATGGACCTTTGATGGCTGTGCATGATGCTCCTTCTTCTGCTTCTCCTTCCTCTTCTGATGCTTTTCCTTATCTATTTGTGTTGGCACCTGAGTACCTGCAAAGTCAAGTTGGGATCTTTGGTTTGTGGGATAGTGGTTGATGGTTTCTCTGGTTGGGGAGGTGGGATGACTGATACCTCTAGTTGTTTAGATGCAGGGTGTGCAACTAATTGTGGTGGGGCTTACTCTGAGTCGAGGTGTGGTGGTGGTGGTGGCGAGGGAGTTGGTGAATGGCCAGGAGTGACTCTGTTGGGGGAAGTGTGGGTGAGTGGTGGGTTGTTGGGCTGGGGAGGTGAGTATAAGTCGGAGAAAATTCGGTTAATTTGGTGATTTATTTCCTCTTCATTTTTTTCTCCTCCAGTCGGTGCAGTGGCTGGTAGGTTGGTTTGGGGTAAGTTGGAGTGATAGTCGCGGTCCGACGTGCGGTCACTTTAGCTTCCTTGTCAAGATTTCTCGCGTCCGGGACTGGAATTCATGTCCGGGTTGGTATCCACCGACCTCGAAGAGAGGTGATTTTATGGTTATATTTTGTACCGACGTAAATATCTCAGGTAGTTTCCCAATGAATGCCTGCAAATCTCTGTCTTTATCGAACTTTGCCTTCACAGCTTCCGACATCACACTTTTACACAAGTCGAATGGGCTTTTTGAATGCTATTCTGGCACTTTCTCCTCTCTTAATTTTGTCAAGGATGGGGGTGGAGGCATCGACAGAAGATCGACAACATTTTCAGGCATCATCGTGTGGGTGGTCTCGGCTTTCTTTGGTCGAACCGGTAGTGCTCCTGCCTTGACAAATCTTTGGAACTCGGTTTCCACTGGCACCTTATTTGTTGTGGCATATTCTATTATGTCGAGGACTGTAGCTACCAGTTCCTCCTCGTCGTTTGAGGAATCGACAATGATAATCTTGCGCCTACCTTTTCCTTGTTGTTGTTGTTGTGTCTTTAACTTCTTCCTTGCAGCTACTATCTCTTTTGAAATTTTTTTAATATAGCCTTTTGTGATAGCATACTCTGGGTTTTCTTGTTTTGTCTCTCCCCTTGGCTCCTGGGTCAGGATGAGACTTTCTGCAGCCAGAGTGATGACCTGCTACTCTGGCTGTGGTTCTTCTATCTGGGGTTCGGCCCTCTATGTTGTCAAAGGTTTGATGATGATTTAAAGTCAGCCAATGTGTTTGACCGGTGTCTCTTCCGACACAAAGGTGCTGATATAGAGGTTCATCTCATAGTCTTCCTCTTTCTCTTGGTTAGTTAGCGGTTCCTCAATCGAGAAGTCACTCTTCTTTGCTGGTGCTGGTGCTGGTATTTTTGTTTTAGCTTGTCGAGACAGATCCTGAAATATTTGGTCAATCAATGGATAATAGTCGAGGGCTTTTTCATTTGAGTCGTTTCCCTGCATATACCACACCGAAGTATGGTCGAGTTCTAGCTAGATGTGGGATTTCGTCAGTAGACTTCTTTGGATGTTTTGAGGCACCTTTCATCTAGTCATGCGGACTTTGAGTTGTTGGAGCCAGTTCTCCATCAACACTTTTTCATCTTCAAGTTCCTGCAAAGTTCCTCTCTGGGAGAATGGTTTGAATCTCTACATGTGGAACCTTGTCGGTTCCTGAAAAATTGGGTTTCCTTCTGGGTAGATATGGTACATGACTATCCATAAAATGAGTGAGGGGAACCTCATGATTCCTCCCGTCTCTTGGCATCTTTCATAGATGGTCTTGACCATGTCAGTGACATATTCATCCCATCTGTATATCTTGCCATCTGTCGCAATGGCGTCGACATCTTATAGCATGTCTAATTTGAGGTCGCTACCTCGACTTGCTAGGGTGAGTGTTATTGCTATTATTTTTGCCACAATCTATGGCATTCAGGTTGTGATTTGACTAATCATCAACCCCTTCGAGTTTTTTCCCGAAGCCGACCCAGTTAGTTCTTTGACCAGTCCTTCTTTAATGCTGACTGGTACTGGGTCTCCTGTGTTTGATAGACCTGTCAACTTGGAGATGACTTCTCGAGAGATGTCGACCAGTTGGTCGAAGTAGAACCGGATGTGGTGGTACCGACTTATGATAAATTTTACGGCGGTTTCCTTGGTGCCACCAAAACAAGCCATGAGTGGTGCATTGCCATAGTTTAATATTGTGTTGTATTTGATTTTCTCCACAACTTGAGTGGGATTCCTGTTGACATAAGCCCATTCTTGCATCTTGGTCCATAGTGTTTTGCATGAGCCTTCCTGCACCTTGGCATTCTTAATGTACTTTAGCCTGCGTACTAAAGGTGTGTCTACAATCTATGGTTCCTTGGATTTGGTTGAGGCTCTAGTATGTTTGGGTGCCATCTTGTTGATTTGTCGGTCTATTTCACTAAGGTAATCTTGGATTTTAGTTGACTGGATGCTCTGATGATCTCTCTGTATAGATTACGGTGAATGATCCTTCGACGGTCCAGTATTTATAGACGATGTTGTGGATGTTTTCGTCGATGAGTGTATTAATGGATGAGGTGATGTTCCAGCTGGAAAACTTGAGTGTGCGTTAATGACAAATTACATTCGGTGCTCGATGTCATGAATGCGCGATGGGAATATCGAGTTCGTCGGTCGATGTCGGTTATGAAAATGGTCGGTCGATGAAAATGGTCGATGGTGTTATGTTGATGGTCATGATGTCGGTTGTCGAAATGGTGATTTCCTTTCATAGTGTTCTATATGTTCAGTATTATTTTTCTTTTTGTATTTTTAGGTTTTTATAGCTTTTGGTTTACGATTATGGTCGTTAACGGATTTTTTTTTTTAGGTGTATTTCTAGTTTCTGTAGCGTTTTAGTCGGGCTCCATTAACGAGTTTTCGAAATACTATGCCTTGTAACATCTTTAGTCGGACTGATCCATTAGTATGTATCTCTTTGACAGCGTAGGGTCCCATCCATTCTATATGGAGATTTTTAGGTTTACCTTTTACTCAACTATTGTATAGTAAAGCAAATTCTCCTACTGACAAGTTTTTGTTCTTGATTTTTCTGTCATGCCATGATTTTTGTTGTTGTTTCTGTATTTCTTGATGTTGTATTGCCATTAGTCGGTGTTCTTTGAGTTTGCTTAGTTGCAATAGTTGGTCCTTTCTTCCTTATTCAACATCGACATGTAGGTTCTCTGCGATGATAGGTGTCTATTGTCGGAAGTGTAGTGGAACTACTGCTTCTTGTCCATAGACTAGTCGAAAAGGAGTTTGGTCGGTCGAGCGTTTATATGTTGTTCTGTATGCCCATAATACTATAGGTATTTTCTCGTCCCAGTCATCCTTATCAGCATTACATATTTTAGTTATTCCTCTTGTTAATGTTTTATTAAATGCTTCAATTGATCCATTCAACTAATAATGGTATGTTGTACTCCGACGATGGTCGATTTGGAACTGGTCGGTTAGGGCTTTGATAGTCCTATTGATGAAGTGTGTTCCCTGGTCGCTAATCAAGGTTAGTGGGCATCCAAATCTGGTGATGATATTCTCATAGATAAACTTAGCAGCTATCTCACTAGAACATTTGTCGAATGGTTCAGCCTCTGCCCATTTAGTTACACATTCGAATAGAGTTATGATGTACCTTGCACCTGTCCTTTTTGTTGGTATGGGAAATGGTCGTATGAAGTCTATGGCCTAGATTTCAAATGTCAAACTTGGGTTCACTAATATCAAAGGCATTTCTGTGCTAGGCAGGGGTCAACCTAATCGTTGACATCTGTCACATTGACTAACAAAATTTTTGCAATCTCTGTGGAGTGTCGGCCACCATAACCCTGACTGTTGGATTTTCTTTGTAGTTGTGTCTAATTAAAAATGTCCTCCTGCAGGTCCATAATGTGCTTCATGCATAATGTTGTCTCGATCATGTTCTAGTACACACCTTTTGAGGATGTCATCCAATCCCATTTTGTATAAGAATCCATTTATAAGACTGTATGGTGCAGCCTTCATAGCTAAGATCTGCTTCTTCTTTGTACTCATTCCTTCTGGTGCATGTCTGTCTTCTAAGAATTGGGCTATTTCATCTAACTCTCCTGGGACTGCTTCTATCTGAAATAAATGTGCATCAAGTAAGTCATATTTGACTCCTGTCGGCTCTTCTCCTGTGTCAATTCGGGATAAATGGTCGGGACCGACATTTAACTTACCTGGACTGACAACGACTTCGAATTCGAATTCTTGGAACAATAGTAACCATTGACAAATCATTCCATGATGTAGTGGTTTATTAACAAGATATTTAAGTGCCTGATGGTCTGTATAGAATATAAATGGGTTAGCTAGAAGATAATGTTGATATTTTTGTAGTGCAAAGACCATTCTTAATGCTTCTCTTTCTGTTATCAAATAGTTTCTCTTAGCCTTGTTTAATTTTCTGCTACTGTAAACTATAGGATAATCCATTCCATCAGCTCCTGGATGAGTAAAGATTGCTCCTATTATTAGGCTTGATGCATCAATATGAACATGGAATTTGATCGACCAGTTTGGAAACCTTAGAATTGGTGGTTCGACTAGTTTTCTTTTTACTTTTTCAAATGATATGTGGCACTCCTCTGTCTAGTTGAACTCTTTATCTTCCCTTAATAGTTCTTCAAGTGGATAGGTCATATCCAAATGATATCTTATGAATTTTCTGTAATAGCCTGTGTGGCCAAGTAGCACCCTAACTTGTTTTGGGTTTACTGGTGGTTTTAGGTTGAGGATAATTTTGATTTTTGCAAAGTTGACCTTAATACCTTCCTTACAGACAATGTTCCCTAATAATATCCCTATGGGGGTCACAAATATACATTTGTTGATGTTTAGGGAGAGTTGAATTTGTCGACATCTCTCCAACATAAGCCTGAGCCATTTGCAGTGATCCTTTAAAATGGATTATATTGTCCAATCATCGAAGTATACTACCATGGTCTTGTAAATATATTCTTGAAATGTTTTGGCAACAATTCTAGAAAATACTGCAGGTGCATTTTTTAATCCAAAAGGCATAACCTTGTAAGCAAATAAGCCAAATTCACACACAAAGGTTGTCTTCTTCTTGTCTTCTTTCACTCTTGGCACTTGGTTATAACCTGAGAATCCATCTATAAATTTCATTTAAGATTTCATTTAAGATTTCATCTGCATAAGGAGTTGGAAATGGTTCTGTCAGTGTCACTTTATTTAGTTCCCTGAAGTCGACACAAATTCTTATTTTGGTTGGATCATGTTTCTTAGGCTGTACAACCATTGGACTTGCCCATTTTGATTGGTCAATAGGATAGATGATTCATGCTGCAAGCATGTTATCAATTTCCTTTTTGACTATGTCTTTGTATTTGTGAGCTAGATTATATGGCCTTTTCTTGACAGGTCTAATATCAGGTTTAGTATCAATCTTCATTTCTCCCATTTCATGGACTAAGCCTTTGAGGTCTTTATAATCTCGAGCAAATACATCTTGGAATTCTTTTAGTAAGTTCACTATCTCTGTGGTCTGTACTGCACTCTAGTAGTCACCAATCTTTGCAATTTTTGGTCGATCATCATTTGAGATGTCGAATTCTCTAGTTTTGACTTTAGCATCTAGTCATTCTGGTACTTTGGCTTCATTGATTGGTTGTCTTCCTTAAACTATGAAAATGTGGTAGGGAAGTCGGTTGCAGTCATTCAATCAATATCCTGTTTGTCGATTGTTTCCACTTTAAGGACTGTACAAATAGGTTTGGATGTTTCGACATGGTTTGATTTCCATCTAAAGCTTTTCCCTTCTGTATTTTCATTTTCTAGTTGTAATCTTGTTGACTATGGTTTTGTCCTTGTTTGTATACTGTTGCATTTCATTTTCTATCGGTTATCGTTTAAGGGTTTGTTTTCGGTCGGTTGTATAAATTCTTTAATCTGTTTTGCTGTTTCGACCAAGTTTTCATTTTGTGGTATAAAGTTGAAATCTTTAATGAAATTTTCTCTGAGTTCATGCCATAGGAACATTTCACCTCTAGCTTCTTCCATTTTATACCATTTGTTTGGTAAGTCGGCGAGGGTTGATGGGAACAAGTGTGGCTAGGCTCGTTCATCCTTGTATCCAAGTTTTCTCCATTCTTTTTCACATGTATTAATATGATCTTCTGGGTTCTGTCTTTGAGTGAATATAGGTATTTGAGCTTGTCTGGTTAACTTCTTTCCTCCAAACCTTTCGACAAAGTAAGTCAAAGTTGTTGTCCATGTTTGCAGTCTTGTCTGATGGGTATCCCACCATCGAGCAGCTGGTCACCAATATTTTTGGAAACTTGTTCTATGTGCATGACTGGTGATTCTCTTTCCTTATATCTTGGTATTTGTGTAGTATTTACATTGGTAGGTTGTAAGGTAGGGTATTCCCTAATTTTTTTCTCAAAGATTTTTGGGACAATGGACACCATGAAGCACTATTGGGTGGGATTTTTCTGCACTTTTTGAATAGTCCAACACCCTCTTGCTTGTGTTTCGTAGTTCTCGATCTCCCAATCATATAATTCTGTGTCTGAATTATAACCAACTGAGTCCTAGTTGCCTAAATGAATTTCTCTGTGGATATTAGGTTCTGTATAATCTGCGTTGTTTTGAATCTGGTAGAGTTGTCGGATGTCGACTTCTTCATCAATAGGTTCAGTCCAGGGTTCTCCTTGAGATGGATGAATGGGTACAATGAATTTTTGTCCATTTCCTTTTAATTTGATTCTCTCTTTGTCCAGGGATATTGATGCTTTCATCTTTCTACCCCAATTTCGACCTACTAACACTGGGAAGATACTGGATCCTTCCTTAGGGTCAATGATTTCGAAGTTGATTTTGGTCGAGATTCGTTTTATAGTTGTGTCAATGTTTTTCTAGACTCCAATAGGTTCAATTAGGCTTTGGTCGGCTAGTTTTAGGTATATTCCTGACTCATATAGTCAAGGTTTTCCCATTTGTTCCCAAGTGTCATGAGTCATGATGTTTACTTGTGATCCAAAGTCAAGCACTACTTGTCGGACATGGTATCCTTCGATTTGTAGGTCGAAAAGTGGGTCGGCATCACCTTTATATTTTTTATTTAAGCTGCAGATATTCTTTGTTTGTTTTTTGGAGGTGTTATGTTTTATTTCATATAGTAAATCGATGAACTGAGATACTGAGTTGTCTTTTTGTATGAGCTGTATTAATTCATTTATTGTGTTAGGTCGATTGTTGTTAGCTTGTTCTTATCGTGCAAATTCTTTGAATACATTGGTTGCTTCTTTGTATGTTTGTTTTTCTTTAAGTGGATCAGGGTAGACATTTTTCTCTTTTATTTTGTTGATTCTTGGGTTATCACTTCTTTTTTTTGTTCCTTGTTGAGTTACAATATGCAAATTTTTTGTGTTTATTACATCATTTTTTTGCACACACGACAAGACATTAACATTTTTATTTGTATTTATTTTTTCCAACATGGTAGGGCAATCCTCCAATGAGTGATCCCCTACTCCACAATGAGTACACAATTTGAGGTCAGTTCTATCTTTATATGGACAGTCTGCATACCGATCTCCCTCCTTATAACATGTAAAGCATTGGATGGGTCGACGTGGGCGGTTGTCTCGATTCCCAGGGAATTGACCTCATCCTCCATAGCCTCTAAGTCAATTGTCGTACTGGCATTCGTATCTTTGACCTTTGTATCTCTAACCGTTCTGATCGTTTGGTAAGTTGTTTTGCTCATTATTTTGTGCAACTGCAGTGGTTTGGTAGATTGCATGGTAATTCTGTCAGTTTTTCAGTTTCAAATGGCAGTCGACTGTGTTATGATTTTTAGTTTCATAGATTGCACACCAGGATGCCTTATCGTTCTTCATGTTGAACAGGCAATCTTTTATTGAGTGGTCCCCGTGATCCTGGAAAATGTCACAAAAACATTTAGTCTACACGAATCAAATGTCCTCTTAGTTGTATTCCTGTCGACAATTGTCTTTGGAATGTCCGGCCGTTGAGCACTTGGTGCACCAGATATCCTGATTCTTGGGGTTTAACTCCTTTAAATACTTCTGTACACTCTCCAGCTATTCTTCTAATCTGTGGTCATTGGAGTATGCTGGTATATCCTCATCCATTTCCACTTGGAGAGATTTTGTAAGCGCATATTCATAGGATTTGAATGTTTCCAGACTGATGTGTCAGTGGAATTTCTGAGATAACCTTGTAAGAAACCACTAGATTAGTAATTGTTCATCTATAACATAGTCCATCTGGCTCAGAAGGTCTTTTCATCGCTTATCATAGTTGCAGACAGTTTCTCCTGGCTTATGTGATGTTGTTTTTAGTTTTTTCACTGCCAGGTGTTTTGCATCTGGATTTTTGAAAAATGATAGAAATTGCGCTTTGATATTAGCTTTCGTTGCTCTAGGTTGTCTTTCAGAAAAGTTCATATACCAAGTTAATTCCCTTTTCCTCTAGGAACTGACAAACTGTGCCATCTGTCTGTCTTCGTCTATAACTTGGTTGGCCTCCCAAGTCGACTCACAGATGAACCAGTGTCATCTAGGGTCCTCATCCCCTTCATATAGAGGAATGTGTGCTGAGCCATGACCCATTTTGGAGTCACTGTTGCTGCTTTCAGGAGGTGGCAGTGGTGGAGGTGGGGGTGGGGGTGGTGGGTTTATTGGCTTATTTGTCTCTGCGAAACTATGGTCGACGAAACTTTCATTCCCATTGGTTGTCGATTCTTCTTCAACCGGTAGTCGGTTGATGTCGACTTCTTTTGTTGATGGCCCACTGCAGCTACTTGTCCATAGTTCTAAATGTTTTGTGTCTTCCAAAGTTGTATTTGGCAGGGAGGGTGCTCCTTCATGTGTCGGTAAGAGTAAGTGAATACTTTGGTTGGAGGGTACCACTTGAAAGGTAACCCAATTTCCTTCCTCTGGTCGACGGATAATGAGGTGTCATCCAGTGTATGTCTCCTCGTCTATTCGACTCCATATACCAAAGTCACCAGCTTGTAGTCGGAGGTCCTCTTCAACAATAGTTTGTTTCTGGGTATGCAGATTCAATGAAGAGAGAGTTGTTCCTTCATGGGGAGCTCTTAATTGGAGAGCTTCTGGCTGCTCTATCCATAATTCTTCCTCCGTAGGGGATGCCTCTTCTTCCACGCCTTCTTCTTGTCGGTCATGACCCGAATCTACTGGATTCCCTTCCTGGTCAGTTTCCCTAGGACTCCTTCCTCTATTTAGTGCTAAGGCTCTTTCACTTCGTGCTTCCCTCCTTTGTTGTCTCTCTTCCCTCTCTATTTTCTGAATGTCCGACATACCGTTGTGTGATACTATTCTCTTGATTTCCCTTTTGGTCGACTTCTCATTACTGGTGAACAGATTATATTACTTGAAAGGGTACATCCAACACAGAGAATTGAACCAAGTTCTTATCTGGCTCAACAAACTAATATATATGATTACAAAACAGTTACAAAATAAATACCTATCGGTTCGGTGAAACGACATGAACTTAGGTGGCTGACCTAATATCTAGTTTAGTCAGCTGACCGAATTAGTCGGCTGATCGACTAAGTCAGCTATCGTTCAAGTCAACTTATCGACTTGCTCCTCCTACATGTACCTGAGACCAGATATTTTCTTTGCTGTGAACACATTGAGACATGTTCACCTGATGGTTGCAAAGCATGCAGGGGTACAATTGATTATGGGCTCAAGTACGATGCGAATCAAAAGGTTAACCTAGAGGGATATGTGGATTCGTATTGGGTAGGAAAGTGCCATTGATAGGAAGATCATTTTGAGGTGCTACTTCAGTATGGGATCAAGTGTGATCTCTTGGTTTGGCAGGATGGAGTCTTGCATGGCGTTGAGTACAGCTGAGGCAAAAGATGTTGCCACTTGTTATTTGGGAGAGAGGAGCAGTGAAGCTCCAATATGTGACCTAGATCAAGATCTCTCGAAAGAGGGAGTTCTAGCATAGTCTGTGAGAAAGGTTGTCTGAGCATAAATCTTGGGGAAGCTTGTAGGTTGCTCAGATGTAAATAGACCTGTAGGTTTCCCTCGGATGTAATCGATCCTGTCGAAGCTCGCAGGTCATCCTTGGATGTAATCATCCCTGATGTGATTCTATGCTAGAAATGGACAAAGTGAAGTTTGATTACTTTAGGGAGAAGCTTGGTGTTCTCCATATCGAGGTCCCTTCCAAGGGGAAGTGACGAGTCTGGTAGCCATTCTGACGAGTAGGTCAGATGTAAGGGCTGAGCCATTCTGTCATGGTTAAAGGATTAGGTTCCTCCCATGTCATATATGAGTGCTGAATGCCATTCTTGGAATGGAGGTACCTAGTCAGTTACCAGGAACACTTAATCTGGGACTGAGAGAGCCATTCTGATGAGTAGGTGAGATGTAAGGGCTGAGCCATTCTGTCATGGCTAAAGGATTAGGTTCCTCCCATGTTAGATATGAGTGTTGGCCATTCTGATGAGTAGGTCAGATGTAAGGGCAACTGCCACTCTCTTGGAGAGTGGAGGCATTTGGTTCGTTACCAGGTAGCTCAATCTGGGACTAGGGGCCATTCTGGCAAGGGTGTAGGATTTGATTCCTACCAGGTCAGATGTGAGTCCAGGCCATTCTGGAGAGGGTGTAGGATTTGGTTCCTATCAGGTCAGATATAAGGGCAACTGCCATTCTCCAAGAGAATGGAGGCACCTGGTCCGTTACTAGGTAGCTCAGTCTAGGACTTGGGGCCATTCTGGAAAGGGTGTAGGATTTGGTTCCTACCAGGTCAAATGTGAGTGCATGCCTTTATGATGAGGGTGTAGGATTTGGTTCCTACTAGGTCAGATGTAAGTGCTGAAGCCTTTTCACAGATGATAGCGATGTCCTATACAGCTGGTGAATGTGAGTGGTGGAACTTTCTGATGTGAGTGTAGGCTCCTACATGATCAGATGTGAGTGTTTGGTGTGCCTTTCTGACGAGTAGGTCAGATGTAAGTGTTGGGTGGGCCATTCTGATGAGTAGGTGAGGTATAAGCGCTGAATAATACCTACATGATGGCTAGGACTACAAATAGCATGAAAGAAGGCTGGGTCTGTAGAACTTCCTGTGACGAGAAGAATCATAAGACAACACCTGTGGTATTGATCCATATCGAGTGAGGATCTAGATCCAGTGATGATGATTCAGCAGCGATGATCCAAATCAAGTGATGATCCATATCCAGTGATGATGTCTAGTGATGATCCAGATCCAGTGATGATGTCCAGTGATGATCCGTATCGAGTGATGATCTAGATCTAGTGATGATGTTCAGTGATGATCCAGATCCATTGATGATGATACAGATCAAGTGATGATCCAGATCCAAAGATGAAGATGACTTGAAGAGGAAGATGACTTGAAGATGTAGATAACGAGATGATCCAGAGAAGAAGACTAGTGATGAAAATTGTGTCGAGAGAATACCTTCCTAGCTAAGAGGGAGTGTTGATGTAATTGTAACTTCAGAATGTATTCACTTGTATTTCCTATCTATTGTAACCTGATGTTTATTCTGGGATGTAATTGAGTCATGTCATGCCTCGATGTTCCGATCGGGAAGTTTCTATAATGTGAAAGTCATGTCATGCCTCGATGTTCCGATTGGGAAGTTTCTATAATGTGAAATTCATGTCAAGTGATTGTGGGTAACCCTCCTATTGGTCAAGGGTTAAAGTCCCCACAATTGTGGGTCCCTAGGGTTATTAGACTATCCTAGTGAAGTCAACCCTAGGTGAGTCATTATAAGTTGGGGCAATAGTCCCCACCATTGTGTTACCCTCCTATTGGTTGGAGGAGGCAAAGTCCCCACAAGTTTTGGGGTACTAGGGTTATTAGACACTCCTAGAGATGTCGGCTCTAGTAAGTAATTATTAAGTGAGGTCGAGATGTTGGAGTGGGTTTCAAGTGAACGAAAGAATATAAATAGAGAGTGAGTCTCTCCATTTATAACACATGCACACTCACTCATTGGAGCACATGAGTGAGAGGAGAAGTTACTGGGACAAGAGAGAGAGTGCTGCTGTCGGGAGATCATCCTTATGTTTTTTGGGTTTTACTTTTGGTGCTGATTCTATCTCTGAGGAAGTTGTAGGGTTTTCTCCTTCATGGTTTCCTTGAGGAAAATTATTTGTGTCTATTGTCTCTTGTGTTTTATTGATGTGCATATTATTCTCTCAGTTAAAGATCCTAAGATCACAATGCTAGCTTGAATGATAAAAAAACTAAAAACTTGAATCCACTTTCAAATTTGAGTTATGAAAAAGTTGACAAAAGTGGATATTTTGAACCTTGGTTTGACCAAGCTTGAACGAGGGATAAAATAGATCCAAATCTCACAAAAATATGTGTACATGCTTATTTCTCAAATCGCTATCTAAATCTACTTTAAAATTACAATTCTGAAAAAGTGGACAGAAGTGCATATTTTAAACCTTGGTTTGACAAACCTCAAACGAGGGACAAATTAGGTCCAAATATAATAAAAAATAGGTGTCCATGCTTATCTCTCAAGGGGGTACCTAAATCCATTCAAAACTAAATTCTGAGAAAGTTGAGAAAACTAGATATTTTCAACCTTGGCTAGACCAACCTCAAGCAAAGTCCAAAATAGCTCAAAGTCTGATAAAAATAGGCGTCCATGCTTATCTCACAAATGCGTACATAAATCTATTTTCAAAACTCCATTCTGAGCAATTCAACAAAAGTGCATCTTTTCAATGTTGGTTTGGACAACCTTGAAAAGGGGACAAAATAGATCCAAATATCATAAAAATAGGTGACCATGCTTGTCTCTCAAATCGGTATCTAAATCTACTTTAAAATTTCAATTACGAGAAAGTCGATAAAACTGCATATTTTCAACCTTGCTTTTACCCACCTTGAATGAGGGCCAAAATAGCTCCAAATATCATCAAAACTGGTTTCCATGCCTATCTCTCGAATGGGTACCTATATCCAATTTCAAAACTCAATTTCATGAAAGTCGACAAAAGTGCATGTTTTCAACCTTGAATGAGGGCTAAAATAACTCCAAATCTCATAAAAATAGGTGTCCATGCTTATCTCTCAAATGGGTACCTAAATCCATTTTTAAAACTCAATTCCGTGAAAGTCGACAAAAGGGCATCTTTTCAGCCTTAGTTTGACTAACCTTAAATGAGGGCCAAAACAAATCCAAATCTCATAAAAATAGGTGGCCATTCTTGTATCTCAAATGGGTATCTAAATCTACATTAAAATTTATATTCCGAGAAAGTCGAAAAAGTGCATATTTTCAACCTGGGTGTTTACCAACCTTGAATGAAGGCCAAAATAGCTCCAAATCTCTTAAAAATAGGCGTACATGCATATCTCTCAAACGGGTACCTAAATCCACTTTCAAAACTCATTTTTGAGAAAGTCGACAAAATTGCAAATTTTCAACCTTAGTTTGACCAACCTTGAACAAGGGATAAAATAGCTCCAAATCTCATAAAAATAGGTGTATCAAATGGGTACCTATATCCACTTTCAAAACTCAATTCTAAGAAAGTACAAAAAAGTGCATATTTTAAACCTTGGTTTGACCAACCTTGAACGAGAGCCAAAATAACTCCAAATCTCATAGAAATAGGCGTCGATGCTTATCTCTCAAATGGGTACCTAAATCCACTTTCAAAACTCAATTCTAAGAAGGTCAATAGAAGTGCATATTTTCAACATTGGTTTGACCAACCTTGAACAAGCGCCAAATTAGCTCAAAATCTCATAAAAAATGTGTCCATGCTATTCTCTCAAAAGGGTATCTCTACTCTAAAATTTCAATTCCGAGAAAGTCGACAAAAGTGCATATTTTCAACCTTGGTTTGACCAACTTTGAAGGAAGGCCAAAATAGCTCAAAATCTCATAAAATAGGTGTCCATGCTTATCTCTCCAATGGGTACCTAAATTCACTTTCAAAACTCAATTCTAAGAAAGTTGAGCATCTTTTTTAAACCATGGTTTGACCAACCTTTAACAAGGGCCAAAGTAGCTTTGAATCTCATAAAAATAAGTGTCCATGCTTATCTCTCAAATGGTTATCCAAATATACTTCAAAATTTCAATTCTAAGAAACTCGAAAAAAGTGCATATTTTTAAACTTGGTTCTACCAACCTAGAACGAGGGCTAAAATAGATCCAAATCTATTAAAAATAGGTGTCCATTCTTCTCTCAAATGGGTGACTATAACCACTTTAAAAATTCAATTCTGAAAAAACTGACAAAAGTGCATATTTTAAACCTTGGTTTGTGTAACTTTGAACGAGGTCCAAAATAGCTCCAAATCTCATTAAAATAGTTGTCCATGGTTATCTCTCAAATGGGTACCTAAATCCACTTCGAAAACTAAATTCTGATAAAGTCGACAAAAGTGTAACTTTTCAACCTTGGTTTAACCAACCTTGAACAAGGGCCAAAATATCTAAAAATCTCCTAAAAATAGGTGTCCATGCTGATCTCTTAAATCGGTACCTAAATGCACTTTCAATTTTAAATTGCAAGAAAGTCGACAAAAGTAGAAATTTTCAACCTTGGTTTGACCAACCTTGAATGAGGGCCAAAATTGCTCCAAATTTGATTAAAATATGTGTACATGCTTATTTCTCAAATGGGTATCTAAAGCTACATTAAAATTTCAATTCTGATAAAGTGGAGAAAAGGAGTTGTTTTCAACCTTTGTTTGTCAAACCTTAAACGAGGGACAAAATAGCTCCAAATCTCATAAAAATAGGTGTCCATGCTTTTCTCTCGAGAGGGTACCTAAAGCCACTTTAAAAACTCAATTCCGATAAAGTCGACAAAAGTGGATTTTTTCAACCTTGCTTTGACAAACTTGGACTGAGGGCCAAAATAGCTCCAAATATCATAAAAATAGGTGTCCATGCTTATCTCTCAAATGGGTACCTAACTCTATTTTCAAAACTCAATTTCGAGAAAGTCGACAAAAGTGCATCTTTTCAATGTTGGTTTGACAAACCTTGAACGGGGGCCAAATAGCTCCAAGTCTCATAAAAATAGGTGTCCATGCTTATATTTCAAATGGGTATCTAAATCTATTTTAAAATTTCAATTTCGAGAAAGTCGACAAAAGTGCATATTTTCAATCTTGATTTGACCAACCTTGAATGAGGGCCAAAATAACTTCAAATATCATAAAAATATGTGTCCATGCTTATCTCCCAAATCGGTATCTAAATCTACTTTAAAATTTCAATTCTGAGAAAGTCGAGAAAAGTGCATATTTTCAACCTAGATTTGACCAACCTTGAATGAGGGAAAAAAAACTCCAAATCTCATAAAAATAGGTATTGAAG
>LPNX010002079.1:68599-182438 GCA_001517045.1 Pseudotsuga menziesii | reverse complement strand
GGAGGAGTCAAAAATCAATAGTATAAATTAGTGCAACTATATGAAAATCATATGAAACAGCTTCAAGAAAACACTTAGACATTAACTAACCTGCCTGCTCATAGCGTTCTCGATTCTTTTCATCAGGGTTTTGCCCCTCACCATTCTCCTCCCCTTTCTCTTATCAAACAATCAACAATCTATAATGCCTATCAATGCACCCTAGGTAGTTGTACGGCATTATAAAGTCAGTGCATATCAAATGTATTTCAACCAAGAATAGGGTACTATGTGCTAAAATGAAAATCAGGAAGTGATGTGCAACTAAATGGATGCCTGTGGTTAAATCCCACAGAATTAAACCAAAGGAAAAAATTGCTCACTTAGATGTTGATGTTGCTCATACTCAAAAAGAGTAATTGCACTATATCACTTATAAGAACCTATGCACTATATCTTGCAATGAAATCCTAAAACCCTGAAATCATGCTCGTAATTGATCACGGGGATAATCTCTTATAAATTTTTCAAAGCAGAGACATAAAACAAACATTTTAATAATTAAAATTACCAATATGCATAGCAGCAAAAATTAAGAAAACCATAATATGTTTGCATACAAAGAAATCTTAATATAAAATACCTTTAATGCAGTTGTACACTGATAGATATCTCCATATAAATAATATTCCTTAATATGCACTCTTGCATTCAATACAGTTTCTTGAGGGAACTCCCATGTGAATGTTCCACCCTACTTGTCATTGATTCCCAAATACCTTCTTGCTGAATGAACTTCAAAAAAAATGTGCAGGAATTCTGTGATGACTACAAACAAGATGGTTCACCAAATTTTGGTCTTAGCATTTGCATCATGGTGATCACTGATTATTGTATAAGTTACGGGAAAGATAAGCAGTTACCTGTAAGACAAGGGACATAAAACATCAAACAATATGCACAAACTTGCAATTTGATGAACCAGAAAAGTTTGAACAAAAGCCTCCTTAATATTTTTTACCCTTACACACAGATAAATTTGCCATATTTGCAGGATATCAGATATCTAGTAACATCAAAATATACTTTCAAAGAATATCCAGCTTAATTATGAAAATCCAGGTGGTTATATAGTGCTCATTTTCTGAAAATATTTTCTGAGTAAACTTCATAATTAAGATGAAAATCCAGGTGGTTATATAGTGCTCATTTTCTGAAAATATTTTCTGAGTAAACTTCATAATTAAGATGAAAATCCAGGTGGTTATATAGTGCTCATTTTCTGAGTAAACTTTCTGGCACCACTGAGCCAGGAAAGAGACAAAGATCAATAAAGTCCATGATGAAAGCAGTCACACTAGAGGAAGTTGAACCTAGAATACTTGTCTGAGTATGGGCATGCACATTATAGCGGTAGCTTTAGAGTCCATTAGCTATGTTGCAAAGCTTCATAATGTTTGTATCATTATTGCACAAACTTCTTAGTTAAATGAAATTCCAGTACTGTATTTTTGCCCAAATATTTGTGTCAAACATGGGTGCTCCTATATGTAATTATTTCTGATTATCTGATTTAGCTTCATAAATTGTCTTGCCTAATTAGTTCATTGTGCCTGATTACCCTATGGTAAGCATACCATTTCCATATGTTACGATTTATGTCAAGGTTGGTCTTTGTAATGGCACATGTTGCTTCCTAGTTTTATATTGGACAAGCATCTCACTCTCAGTTGGTTTAGGGTCAAGATTTTGCACAGCAATGTCATCTTTCTTGTCCTTAAAATATCAATAGTAGATGACGTTGCAATTTGACCACATTTCGTGTCCTAATGTAGGACTCAAAAGCAAAGAATGCTAAAGAGAAGAGTAATGATGGAGTCCTCAAATTCCATATAGGTTGAGCAAGAAACTTGTAAAGGAATAGAGCATCAAAAGTGAAACCTTTCTGAGCATGTTGCTTTCTCATCTTTCTAAGAGCATTATAATTTATAACTGAGTGGTGAAGCAAACTCTATTTATTATAGGGTATTTCCAATCCCCTGAATGTAAAAAACCAGGTAAACATGGTTGTCCCAATCCCCGAAATGAGCAAATTCAGGTAATCATGGTAGTCCAATTGTCCGAAGGAATAAACTATGGTAGTTTCAATTTGCGAAATGTAACAAGATTGTTGATATTGTAAAACTTGGTGGTGCTGTTGATAATTATTTGATTAAAACTTAAGCTAATCACTATGTCTAACCAACAGCAATACACACACACACAGCATCATAGGTGTGGTGATACAAAGAGAGTGTCCAAGGGTGGAAAACTGGATATCTGGATGCTGATAAAGAAAGTGACAGATTTGAGGATAGATAAATAGATGTACAGACGGGATAAGTGATCAGTTCTTTTAGCAGTTGTATTTTTTAGTCTCTAAGACTTTCATATATTTAGTGCCTTACTAGAGAAATTGCATACAAGTTGTACAAAGAATCCTTGATGCTATTTCACCTAGAAACCGGCGTAGGACTTACCACAGCAGATTGTGGTGTAAAATTTGAAGGTTTGCATGGAAAATTTTGTTAGAGATTTTGAGAGTACTGTAATCTTCTATATGGCAACATGGGCTTTAGTTTCAAGATTGATGAAATTTTGGTTAACTGTAATTATTCTTATTATCTAATCACTGCTTCATGTTGATGCAGGTTGCTTTGGTTACAGAACCCAAGGATAAAGAAATGTCTGCAATGTACAAACAGGCATTAGAGCTGATATCACAGGCATTAGAGGTTTGGCCAACAGCGAATGTAAAGTTTAATTATTTGGAAAAGTTACTTAGCAATTTGCAGCCTCCAGGGAAAAACAAGGATCCTTCAACAGCTCTTGCACAGGGCCTTGATGTGATGACTAAGGTCTTAGAAAAGCAACCACATCTCTTTATTCGAAACAATGTTCAGCAGATAACTCAAGTATGTGCTCAACCAAATCAGACGCTCCACCGTTCAATGATTGAAACGGTTCATTTTGATGTGGTTTTAATATTAGTTTGATGATTTTATGTACTTGTATTTGTTTTGCAGCTACTAGAGCCTTGTTTCAACAGTAAGCTATTGGATATAGGGAAGTCGTTATGTACATTGTTAAAAATGGTATTTGATGCATTTCCATTAGATGCTATGAATACGCCACAGGACATTAGACTGTTACATTCCAAGGTTGAGGAACTGATTCAGAAACATCTTGCAGCGGTTACGGCTCCTCAGATTTCTCTTGAGACTAGCTCAGCTAATTCAATGATAAGCTTTGCAGTTTCTATTATAAAAACACTGGCAGAGAGTCAGAAGAGTTTTATTGACTCTTTTATGCCAACTTTAATTCGTGTTCTTCAACGTCTCACAAGGGAGATGGGAACACTCACTAGCTCCATTGCAAAACAGGTATGGCTTATTTTACCAGACAACTAAAATTAAAAATTAAAAATTAAAAATAGAAATGCTGGATCCTACTAGATATAAAAAGGGGGAAACTGGAATATATTAAAACATGTAGAAAAGCTCTGGAACGAAATCTTGATTAAAAACCAATCCATTATACATAGACAAACATTGGAAATATTCACATAATCTCACCTCTCTCTAACTCTACTTCATCAAAAGAACAATTGAAAACACACCTGATCTACTTACAAACTAACTAAGCACAATAAAACAAAATTGATCTACCTGAGCAAATAGGGTTTCTCAAAGGCCATTTCATCCTCGATAATTTTATTACTCCTAGGCAAGTCTTGACTGGGCAAAGGAAGCCTAGTCAAAAGGTCGTTATCTAAGGTTGATTTTCACAAGGCATCATACAAAATTTAGTGGGATTCCATCATCAATATGCTCTAATGGCTGGATTCTTGAAGTTTTCTTTACTGAAGCAGTCACAACCATTTCTTCAAATGCCTCTACTAGTTTGTGTCAATGGACAGCTATCAACAACATCTCTGCTTCATCATTCCCATCAGATGGGAGTTTCCTCTGGCCCCATCAGTTGAGTATCAATATATTTTTGCTAAATTTAACGACAAAAACATGGGTTCAAGGGAGGCCTTTGTGAGGTCATAATTAGAGGATATAACAGAGGAACCTCCTGCAGATTCAGTACCAATTGAAGCTAATGGGAACAATGGCTCGGAGTTAGCAACTCCTGGAACAAAGTTGAATGCATTACAGTTATCAACCACTGAGTTTTACTAGGCCTAGAAAGTGTCCTTTGGACAGTCACATGGTTACCTTTGACTGGCCTTCAAATTCAGATATGTTTGGACAGTCACATGGTTACCTTTGCTGGGTTTATCTTTTCCATTTGCTAGAAGTTGTTCTCGACATACTCAAACTTGGCTCTTCACACACAAATTTGATAAACTCGTCATTAGCTCTGATCTTTTATATGACTAGACTAGCTAATTTTTGGCCTCAAGTTTAAACAAATTCTAGTAATAGTAATAGTTTCAGGAATCTATTCCATTTGGAGCATATTTTCCAAGAATATAACATTAAAATCTCTAATACCCAGCTGGAAAATTGGGAAATTGTTCTATGAGAAGTCATTTTTAGACGCCTAGCCAAGGATCTTTAACTTACATTACACTTGAAATCTGAGTTCTACTTGGAATACTTTTAGGAGCAGCGTTAGGCCTAATGAAGGATAACAAGGGTCTAGCGATGTATAGGAGGCCAGTGAGATACAAACGCTCAGAAACCTAGCCAAATCTCTAGGAAACGCTCAGAAAATCTACAAATAGAAGGTACGAAAGACCATGAGACAAAAGCAACATATGAAATACCATGACACAAAAGTATTATAAGACTACTGAAATTTGTACCTGAAAGTAAAAGATCGCCAAGAGTTGTCCACTAGTTGCATTTTGATCATGAAGACCTGCATAAATGATAAAAGACAAGAAAATTATATCAGTAAATAATATATAAGCAAATAAACAGTCATTTATAAATGTAAAAAATCCTAGGAATACAAAAGTGGCCATATACCTGAATGAGCTTCTCTTTGTTTCAAGAATAGGTTATTCTTTACTGAACAGGGCCAACCATGTGAAGGTGGAAGCTCATATGGGCCCTCCCCCCCCCTCACATCGCTCTCAATTTCCCTTACCCTTTAAATTATTTTGTTTACATAGAAAACATATAAAAAACTAAACATATAAACATTGAAACATCAAATCACATAAACATATAAACATCGAAACACAAGAAGGTAATCCATACAAACAACGTTTCATGTTAACATCGATATAAAATACAAGTCATAATATTTTACAATTTTTTCTTCATGTGACTTTGTTTTTTTCGATTCAAAAAACCAACAAGTGGCATCTCAAATTCATCATTTTGCAATGTATCTGCTGAGCCCTGTCCTTCTGTGGTTTGTGTAATTTGCGTGCCCTCATGTACCATACTCCTGGTACGTCGCTGAACAGGGCGTGGAGGCCGCTGCGAACGGTAAAGAACTGCAACAACGAAAAGACCATTTTTCTTAGGTTGAAAATTGATTCAAATCACTATTTCATTGTTTCGATAAACATTACAATATCGCTTTTTACCTGTTTGTCTATCTGTGAAGGTCGGTGTTCTGACTGCTTCAGTCGTTTGTTCCTCTTCCAATTCATCCTCGTGAACTACATGCTCTTCCATTTAAAGAATGAAATATGTAAGTATACGTAAAAAAATAAATATCTATAATCAAAATACATATATATATTTCTAAAACTCACTACCTGAATCCCTAGCCTGCTCCACATTATCATCCAACGGGTCCTCCCCAATATGAATTGGCACCCTCCCAGTACCGCTGGATTCACTGCTGCGGCTGCACTGTTGTTGCCAAACAAAAATAAAAATATAGTTATTGGTATACTGTGGGAAAATATGAAGCAAGAATATTTCAAATGTCCTTATTCATTCTATTTACCTGCATTCCCACAATTGGGCTGATTGGAGTCTGCCCCAAGCTTTTTCTATGCTCAACCACACTTTCAAAACCATACTTGAAACCAATCTTGAGGTCTTCCTCGGTGGCGGCATCTGCGAACGTACTTCCCTGCAATATTGCAAAGAGAAGTTTATTATTAGAGAGGACGCAGCATATTATGTGCTAGTCTAAAAGGACTCAAGAACTCAAAGTTCAATACTGTTCAATATGCTTAAAAACAATGAAAACTATTCTAAGAAAAATATGAATTTAATTAGCAGGCACAAATCTCAAACCCAAACACTTGGTAATATTTCGAAAATTTATAAAAAGGAATATTGCAAATTCTTACGATTCAGTGCCTTAGTTTTCTGTAGCCACCCTGGCCCAGTTTATGCTGGCCAACCTTATCCATTCTTGCCTTGGTTGCCTTGGAGGTGTCAAGCAACCTGTTTATGAAATTTATGACATATGTTGTATGTATGATTTGTTGCTTGACACAAAACATAAAATAAAATTGAGCATATCGCAATAGTATAATTATACGTCATGTACCTTGCTTTATCAATCCGTGGTTGGTTTCCTTGATTTCTTAACAAATTAAATTTGGCATCAGCCATATGTGCCTTCCACTCTTGCTCCGGTACCATGGGAGGGTGCTCATGCTTGGGGTTATCTACCAGTTTTCCCCGATATTGGGCCCTGGTATATTTCAAACCATCTCCAGCTAACTTTAAAACCACTTTCTTGTTGAAAGTGTCACCAAACAAGTAAATCATGTGTCTAATCAATTCATCTTTTAAATTGTTGTTTTGTTTTTGCCACCCTGTGCGAATGGTGGGCCCAAACAGCTCCAATGCTTTGTCATTTAAGTGTATGTAGAAGACATTATTGCCTGCATAAACATTTACAGCTTAATTTACAGTATTTTCAGAATATGTCCATTTCAATTTAATGAAAAACATTGATGAAAACAATTAAAAAATACCTGCCATATTTTGTATTTTCATAGGAACACAGGCTTCATCGACTAGAAACGTCACATCTAGTGATCCAGTGCTTTTGACTCGTGCTGCTCCAGGAAAAGTTTCCTGGCCATATACAGTAGGTTCATCTCCAGCGTCATGTGGAGTCCCAGGTGGCTCCATCTCATCATCATGCTCCATGTCATGATCATGCTCCATCTCATCATCATGCTCCATCTCATCATCATTGCCCTCATCATTGGCTTCGAGGCAATCCTCAAAAAGCCTCATTGGTACCTTTCTTTGACGAGCTTTTTTATGCTATGGATGGTCACTGTTACCAATACCTGTCTTTGCAAGTTCTCTAGCTTGGGGTTCCAAATATTCCTACATATGGAAAACATCGAGTTGATAAGAACATTTGCAATAATAGAAAACATATCATCAAATATGAAATCATGTTAAAGCTTATAAAAATTGTAATCGATGACACTTACCCCATAACCCTTTATTTTTTGTTGTAGCTCCACCATCATTGCCTTGTCATCATCTGTCTTGGGCCATTTGCAAGCAAAGGCCAGTAAATCCTTGTTTGCCCTTTTGAGGGCCAAATAGACCGTTTTCATTGGGTCTAGGGAGGTGAAAATTTCTTCCTCACTTACATTGTCATCCACATCCAGTGCACCGAACTAAAAGCATGAAACAATAAAATCAAGGAAATTAATTGTAACATCATTCAAAAATTGTTCACCTGTAAAATAATTGTTGTAGTATCAATACAACTTACCGGATGCGGTGTAGTGGCTAGTGACTTCCCACGGTCACCCTGTGCCTGCTGAGGCTCCACGGGTGACTTCCCACGGTCACCCCGTACCTGGTGAGACACTGCAGGTGACTTCCCATGGTCACCCCGTACCTGCTGAGACATCGCAGGTGACCTTCCGTGGAAAACCTTCATGGAAAAATCCACGCTTTTGTACTAGTGTTCCCCGATCAACTGGTATTATCTAATCATAGTCTTCTTCTATTTCTCCTTGGATACTTCTTCAAAGCTGGAAGGATCTCCATCAATGATGTCACTCAACAATGCCACATAACTAGAGTGTGTCTAAGGCCTCTTAGTTTCTTTGTAAGTCCCGTCATACTTTTCTTCATCTTGGATGATCCTCTCAGCCAATATGGTATTCATATCTCAAGGTGGATCTACCGCTCTCGTTAGGTTAAATCATGATATTCTTCTGAATCTCTTTCTTCCACCACGATGTCTCTGGCCCTGGGAGCTTCAGGTTCATCTTCATGTATGTTTGTTAGAGTGAATCTTCTAGCTAAACTATTGCCACGTGTTCTTCGGAACAAGTCCCATCCTTCTTTTCTTGTAGGTGATTGTACGCGATCTTTCCTATAATTCAAATCCAGTTGCATGATTAGAAACATTTCATTATTTCCAAAACATATTAATAGTAACAAATTCTAATGCATAAAGATATTATCACATAATCATGCAACTATCTTGGCCAATTCTACAATATTCATCCATATCCGTATTCATATGGTAACTTTATAGATGCCTCCCATATCTACCATAACATTTATCAAGAGTTTGCACTAGTTGCAATATGTAAACAAAGAGGTTTCATTCTAGAGAAGTAGCAATGGAATATTGTACAATTCCATAGGCTACTTACCCATCACATGTAAATCAATAGTATATTGTTCATAAATTCAAGCACTCAAACATGCATAATACATCAATTGAATATAAACATGTACACAACTAAAAAATAACACTTATCTTTTTTTGTTTGGTGGGTAGACTCTTTCTTGATCCTTATTTCCTTGCAAGAATAACTGAATCCTTCTACTTCATCATCTGATTTTGGGAACCTGTGTATTAGTTTTGAGTGTCACCTTTTCATTCATAATTGCATTCCTTCCTATGCAAATACTAAGATGGATAAGAGTATGACCCTTTTATTCACTAATAGAATTCATATTCCTCATCACTTGAGGAATCTTCATTTTCTTCTCTGAATATTTTATTAGCTGGTTCATCATCTTCAATGGTGTGAGCATAATGTATTTTCTTGTTTGACTTCTTGTTGAAGGAGCCTATATTTCTGGGATAATCTTTGGAGTAGTGTCCCTTCTCATCACAAGTATAGCATCGAATGTTGGAAGGATCTCTTCTGAATTCCTTTTGGCTTTTGTTGTGATGACAGTCCTCCTTCTTTATATGATTTATTCTGGTGTGAACTGTGAGAGCTTGATGTTCAGTTTCTCTCATCTTCTCCTCTCTTGTTATAAGCTGAGTTTCTTCTTGTGTGCATTCTTCCCATAGTCTGCTGAAATAGATCAGCTTCCTTCTTGCACATATTTCTTAAATGAATGAATCCTATGATCTTGGGAGGCCATTCAAGGTGGTCATAGAAATATCTCCTTCTTCCACATTCTCTTCGATTGCTTCAATTTGTTCCTTGATTTGAGCAACCCTTGAGAAGTAGGACTACATGGTCTCTAAGTTTTGTTTCTTCACATTCTTTATTTGGTTCTTCAATGTCATCTTCTGATTGATGTTCTTTCCTTCAAACAACTTTGTGAAATCATCAAACACTTAGGTGTCTTCAAGGATGACACATGAGGGATGAGTTGATCATTAATAGAATCTGCAATGATTCTCTTGGCCTTAACAAATTTCTTCTTATGAGTATCCTTAGCCTCATCTCCCTCCAGCTCTGAAAATTCCTTACTGATATACCGATCCAAGTAATTTTCTTCAAGGATCGTGGGGATCCTAAACTTCCATGCCTGAAAGTTGTCAACTCCCCCAAGCTTGTCATTAAGTTGGGTGTGATGAGTCATTTTTAAATCTGAACCTTAAATGGAAATAACAAATATTTAGATCTTGCCGATTTGAGGTGTCCGACCTGGTTCTAGAGTTGGTTGATCTAGGCTTTATTAGAGAAACCCTAATTTTCCAAAGTTGTAATTTCAAACTTTTGATTGGACAAAAAAATGCGCCTCTTCAAGGCGAGTTGTCCAATGTACTCCTTTTCTAAAAAATGTGGTGGGAAGCCTCTAAAAGTTGATGCCCTAGTTTCTTCCCACAGCGTCTCGTAGTGTCCCGCAGTAAAAAATTGAAACTCCTTATAATCATAAATTTATTTCATAGAAATGCGTGCCCTCCTAGGGTGATTTTGATGGTCTTCCTTTTTCAAATGATCGGTGGAGGGAAGTACCCAGAACAAGAAGCCCTAGTTTCTCCAATTTATTCTACAAAATTATCTGATATTGATTATGTTCTATCTATGAAATTCCTGCTCCTTAAGGTTTGAAACTTCATCCTATGATATCATGGTATGTCTTATTTCCATCCCCACATGTTAGAGCAGAATTGGATTCACCAAGTGGAACTTATGCTAAGTTTCTCAATGTGACTTGTTTGAGGATTGTTCAGCATAGATAATTTGTATGGACCTCCATGTGTCACGATTTCACCTTCAGGTTCTAAAACTCAAACCACATAAAATAAAATCTGTGTCCTATCTGCAACATCTTGTGAAATTTGATTTGGACCTTCCTAGCTTGCCATATAGCAATTCTCCCTAGGTATCATGTTTGAGACTAGCTTCTAGAGGAGGATGGAACCATGATTTGGAGGAACCATATATCCTAAAGTATAGTGTATTTGTGGCTTGAAATCACACACAAGTTACAAAAATATATCATATTATTCCTATCCAATTTTTAGATCCTAGGCCTTCTCCAAAATTGAGTTGTAACGAAAGTCCCTAGATGACTAGATTTTTGTCTTCTAAGGTTTTTAAGCATGAAACCTAATTTCCAGTAGCTTCCATTGTAACATTATTTCGATTGCACGGTGCCTTCTTTTAGAGTGGTTCCAATACCATGTTATTTTTTCTAAGTTAATCCACTTAGGATCTTTATCTGAAAGAATAACAAGCACAACAACACATCAAAGATACACAAGACACATATATTTTCATCGAGGAAACCATAAAGGAGAAACCCCCACAAACTTCCTCGTAATAGTCACGTCACAAAGACAAGATCAGAATATGGAATAAACCAAGAACAACATGTATTCTGCAATTGTCTTTCTTACTCCTCATTTTCCTCTCGCTCCTAATGTGCACATGAGAGAGTGAATGAGTATGTGACAAATGAAGAGGGCGCCTCCCTATTTACATTTTTTCGTTGAGTGACTAACTCAACTAACTAGGTTGGACAAGTAACCTCTTGGGTATGAACTACCTAGGTATACTCACAAATACATTTTCCTTTATTTAACCTAGGGACTATTGCCCTGACTTACAAGGGAGGGTTTACCTTAGCGACCATACATAATGTTGACATCCTGAAAGGAGGGAAACACATATATGATGGGGGTACAACAATATACAATAGTAATATACATTAGGATACCTTCTGAAGTTACAATTACAACAACATGAAGTAGATCAATAAATAACCTAACACAGAGACCCTTTCGTTGATGCCACCACAACTTGGTGGAGGATGAAACTCAATATCCTTCTAATGGAGGAGGAACTTGAGTGGTTTTAGGAGGATGTTGATGCACCAGAGTAGGTGGTAGGGGAGGGGGAGAAATAGGAGGAGAAATTTTCATTTTTTGTACAGACACCTCTAGTGGAGGAGATTGAGAGTGCATCCTGACCACTACCTACATAGAGTCGAGTAGCTTGCAAAAACCAATTTACTTCCAATATTTTGACTTCCATCTCAACCCCAATGCCTTCCAGCTCAGCCCCAACACCTATTGCCTCTAGATAGCATTTACCTTTCTCCATAAAACAAATAGAGGGAATTGATGATTCCACAGTACTATATTTGTCATTGTCTAATCTATATGTCTTGATGATGAATTGTGAGATACAATAATATTTTTTTGATGTGATTTTGTATTGCCTTTTCAAAATTTGAGTAAACTATAAATACTTCATATTGAGGTATGTTCTATCACTTGACATTCTATATGTGTGTTATATTAGTTTTATTTTCATATTTATAGTGGCAATGTGTTTTTTTGGTTTTGTTGTTGTTTTAAATGTTTAAAAAATGAAAAGAAATAATTTTTTTTAGTTTACCAATATTTTATGACATTTTACATGATATTGTAATGTCCTTTTCCCAATGATCAACCAAGGAGGACTTAGTAACTTATTTAATTCTCATAGGCTATATTCGGTGCAAGGGAATTAATTAATTTAATTATTTAATGTCATTTGGGTGAAAAAACAACATAAATGGTGACATTAAATAATTAAATTAAATGACCAGAAAAGTGACTTTGAGGTAAATATTAAAGAAATATTTTATAAAGTCACTTTAAATTATTTAATTAAGGGGAAAAAAGAAAATAAGTATATAAAGTGAAGTTGGAGCTCATTCTCTCATTATTCATGATTATTTTCTCAAATTGGATTTTGGAGAGCTCTTGTGGCTCTTTGGCTTTAGGGATTGAAACTCTTGAGTGATTGGGTTTGGTGGTGACACTAATCCATCGTATCCAATAAAGAAGGGAATATCACATAGATATTTCACTGAGCTTTACTGTTGAGAAGGAAGGCACACCAATTTTCTTTTTGGAAGGGGCCCGTTGATCACCAAGGATCGTATTTTCTTTTGGAGGGAATAGAGGATCAACTACCTCATTGCCACTTGAATTCGTTGCGATATAATGTTTGAGGAGGGACCATTTGTTTTTATTGTTGGGGGCATTAGTGGATTATTACTAGTTGGTCATGTTAATATACAACCAATCGTGTGCCTAAGAATGGGGGTTTATCTCATAACTATCCATTGTGAGCATCACAATTATGAAGGGACTATCGGGCATGCCATGAGGGCATATTCTCTAAGGTTATTTCTGCAACCAGTCATATCCACCTTCTCCTCATGGGGCCATGCCATATATATGCAATTCATCATGTTAAGGAGAGAGCCACTCATCATAAAAGGGAACTGCCAACACTTACTATCATTTATGGGTTAGAGGATGAATAATCCAGTTCTTATTTGTTGATAGTTTATTGATTATATAGTTTATATGAGATCTGTATTACTTATATTGAATGTAATAGTTTATTTTTGTGTCGATTACAATAAATTCTCATTTTATATGCAAAAGATATTATGGATCTACTGTGAACTTGCATTGAGAAATATATATGAAAGTAAACAAACACACCAAAAAAAACATACACATTCAAGGAGGGGAATTTTATAGTGGTATCAAAGGAATCACCCTGCCAACCAGTGAGTTGCATGTGTTTTCACGAATCCAAAAGACAAGGAATATATCACATACAAGAAGAAAAGGCAGAGAGCTATTTATAACATACTTCAATCATAGTTAGAAGAAGAGGAAAACATGGGGGATAAGAATGAAATGCCTAAGAGTAGCACCATAAATATTTTGAATGGGCTTGGAAGGGGCAAGCCGTAGTTAGTTCAACTTCTACCTAGTTTATCACAAGTAATCAAGGAAACCAAAACAACATAGTCAACAATGGTTTAGGAGGGACTAATGGAAAAAATGTTAACAATAGGAATCTTGTAGAAGGGAGAAACAATCATATCCCTGCACAGAATAACACATGGAAAGTCAATAGAGTGACTCCTAGACCTCTCTTACCTAAGTTCTTGGAAGGGAAGCAAGATGGAAATCAGGGGTATAAAGGACAAGGTGAAGGGTTTAATGATTATTTTAGGGAGTATTAGAATCTTGGTGAGGAATTTCATGCAACTATATCCTTACAAGATTTATGTACCAACAAGTATAGGAATAGGCCAAAGGCCTACAATAGGGGCCCACAAAATATGGATCTTCAATGGAAGGTTGGGAAATTGTCTATCCCTTCCTTTTATGGATCTAGAAAATGCATTGCTAGAGCTTACGTTCATAATTTGGACACATGTCTCCAACTCAACCCCATGAGGGAGACAAAGGCGATCAAATACATTGCATTTGGATGGGGAGGCCCAAGAGTGGTGGTACCATGGGATAGGAACTTTGGGGCATGCTAGCATTACCTCATACCTAGATTTCACATATAAGCTTATGGATCTATTTGATAAGAAGGACCCAAAGTTTTACTTTAGGGAGTTAGAACAACTCAAACAGTTTGGGACATTGGATGCTTATATCTCATAATTTCAAAGGTTTGTGGTCATGGCAACAGATGTATTAGAGCGTAGGATAATTATGTTGTCCATTGAAGGATTATCTGAGCCATTGTGTGGTTGTATTAATTCCTTAAAACCAAATTATTTACAAGATGTTATCATTAGAGCACAAGACATGGAGAATTTGGTTCCAAAGAACAAATTCTCTTCTAAACCTTTCCTTCGTTAGAAAAACAAAGATAAGAAACCTTTATAGAAGGAGTGGCTTGGGAGAGATAAGTTGGATTATGACACTCATAGAGAGTTGAGAAGGAAGAAATTGTGTTTCAATTGCAAATATCCTTGGGATCCTAGTCACAAATGCATGGGAAAGGGTAAGGTGCATTACATTGAGGGGATTTCATATAGTGACGGGGAAGAGGAAGCAACACAGGGTCAAGCTAGTGAGCTTGGTAGTTTGAATTATGAGCTACCAGATGAGGGGGATAAGGGTGGAACTATCACTACTCTATCAAGTACTCCCAAATGTAACTCTTTTACAATATGTGGATTGTTATAGGGAAAACATTCCACAATTTTGATTGATAGTGGGGAAACCCACAACTTCAATGACTTATAATTGGTGTCCAAGAGAAGCATTCACACATAAGACTTTGAGGGATTTAATGTGATGGTAGTTGATGGTTTCAATATGACATGCACACAAAGGGTCCCATAGTTGGATGTGAAGTTGGGAAACTACACGGCGATAGATAAATTTTATGCATTTGACTCGAGAGACTCTAGTGTTATCTTGGTTATTCAGTGGCTTCACTTCCTGGGAAAATATTCTCATAACTTTTGAAACCATGGAACTGAAATTTAGAGCAACAGATGGTAAGAAGGTGGTTTTGAGGGGTATAACTAATGACACTCCCAAGATTGTTTCATCCAAGTAGATGGAAATAATATTCAGGCATGGAGATGTGGCTTGGAAAGCAGAGTGTTTGATTACATCCTAGGAACCTTTAGTTATGGGTCAGCCTTATCATGTTGACACTTGGTCATTGTTGGGATAACATGACTTGGTTTTTAGAGAGACTTCTCTAAGGATACCTCCTAATAAAGGCTTTGAGCACACCATTGAGTCAGAAGAAGGGGCTAAAGCAGTTATCACTACTCCTTATAGGCACCCAAAAAATTTCAAAGATGAAATTGAGAAGGTCATCAAGGAGTTGTTAGATTTAGGGCATATCAAACTCAACTCTAGTCCATTTGCTTCTTCAGTGATCTTGGTCAAGAAGAAGGATGAAATTCTGAGGATGTGCAATGACCGTTGGGCCCTGAATAAGAAAATAATAAAAAACAAATATCTTATTCCTAGGATCAATGAGATTTATGATGAGTTACATGGGGAAGTATATTTCTCGAAGATTGATATTTGATCGGGATATCACCAGAACGGATCAAGGAACATGATATTCACAAGACTAATTTCTGTTAAAATACTAAAAAACCCATCATTATACTTAGGATATCATTTATTAATCTTCTTGATTAATTTCCAAGGTTCTAAACTAGGTAGTTTGCCTCCACTTGCATTTTTTGTCAACAATTTCAATGTTTACACCCAGCATCACCCTCATCTTGATTTTGTATAAGATTTAGTCTACTTTAAATACTTCCCAAATTAGTAAGAGAACATTCCTTTCTTTCTCAGTTTTAGACTATTTTTCCAATTTTAAAGTGAAAAAGGTAAAAGCTAGTCACATGCCAACTACCTTCTTTTTGCCCAACTCATCCTCCATCTTTTTCTCTCTCAAAAGCATGATCCTATTTCCTTTACATCACTCATTAGATGACATACCTTATTCATCTAATCACTCATTAGATGGCATACATTATTTAGTTAATTCGTGACCTCCTTGACTGATTTGGAAAGTGTTTTATGCACCTAAATGGGGATTTTTTATTTATAGTAAGACTGCATTTTGTGAGGATTTGAATTTCCTTCTAAGGCTCTCAAATTCCTGATGTAATTATATATTTGGATGGCCATGTTATTGCCAATGTTTGTTAGTGTACACTTATTCAATTCAATTTAGTGTTATGCACCAATTCAGTCTCCAATTTTGAGAGAAATATATGCATATTGTTTAGCAATTTTTGTGAGTTCAATTGTGCTAAGACCAGACTTAATTTTCACATGTTAATAGAGCTTCATAGACTTAATTTTCACATGGTAATAGAGCTTCATTATCTTTATAGTTCTCCTCTCTTTTTCTATCTGTGATTGCAGTATTGATTCTCACTCTCCCAAGGGGTGCATTAAGTGTACCAGGGCACAATTTTTGAAGCAATGGATCAATCTCAACACATCATATTGACTCCATTTAATTATTTTGAATGGAGGGAGAAGATGGAGATATTTTTGAGGAGAAAATGCCTCTATAGGGTGACCATGGAAATTGAAGTTGAGCCTAATGAAGTAGTAAAAAAGATAAAGCGGCATAATAGCAGAGATGAGGCTTATGGTCTCTTGTGTCTCGGTATTTCCAGAGACCTTCTTTTCCATCTGGATGGATTGACTACACCAAATGAAGTATGGGAGAAAATTAAAGGTTTGTTTGGAAATATAGATGAAATCAGGGGACATCAATTGGAAAATGAGCTTGTCTTGCTAAGTGCAAGTAATTTCGATACCTCGTAAGACTATTTATTCAAATTCGAGGCTCTTGTTCTTCAACTGAAGCAGTGTGGACTTGAAAAGAAGGATGAACAACTGGTCTTGGCCATAATTTATAAATTAGGACCTGATTATTCAGTGTTTATTTCAACCTTCCATGATACCAAACTAACTGTTTGAAACTAGAAGATTCCATCACTTGCGTAATTCATGGAATCTTTAACCTAGGAGCAAGACAAGTTGGTTAGGATGAGCAACATTAACCTTCCAAAGATCAAGTTTTGGTTGCTGGAGATTCAAAGAAAGATTACAAAGGCAATAATAATGCTAATACAAAGAAGCCTCCTGATCAAAAGAAATAAAAGAAAAAGTCTCAAGAGGAGTCTTCAAGATTCAAGAAGAATCCAAAGAATAAGAAAGGAAAAGGTGAAATCAACAAGTGCACATACTGTAATAGGGGATTCCACCTAGAGAGCTCCTACATGAAGAGACAAATCCATATGTTGTCTCAAATACTTGAGAAGCACAATATCTCTCTTCCTGAAGGCACAAAGAAGAAGGACAGAGGATCAAATTATGAATACAGGAGAGAATTCATTCCTTACTAACAAGCACTAAAAGATCCACTTCTTTCATCATTGATTCTAGAGCATTAAGACACATGATTTCGACAAAGGAATCCTTCTCCTCTCTTGATTCTTGGAATGGTCCTAAAATTGTTTTGGGAGATGATTATGAAACCGAATGCAAAGGGAAGGGTAGAATAGATCTTGACCATGGTTCCTTCAATAATGTTTTGTATGTCCTAGGTCTTCCTTCCAATCTCTTTTCAGTCTATTAGATGACCCACAGTGGGTCTCCTAACAAGGTTGTCTTCACACCTAATGATGTAGAAATCATTGAAATATTCAGTAGTAGATTCATAGCTAAAGGTTTTGTTGAACATGGCTCTAAAGCATACAGGGTTTCTTACTTTATTCCTTTCTCAAACCCCTCTACTCTCCTCACCCATGCCAATGAAGAAAGCAAGTTATGAAATGATAGATTTTTCCATCTAAATTACAAGTATCTTTATGATTTGTATGATAAAAATATGGTCATAGGGTTTCCCAATATCAAGTTTTCTAAAGGAGTATGTCAATGATACATTATAAGAAAACATCTAGAGCATAAGTATGAGAGAGTCAGTCATAAGCGAACCTACGCACCCATTGATATTGTTCATAGTGATATAGATGGTCCATTCCCTCATATGTCAATGATTCAAGCCAAATATTTCCTAGCTTTCATTGATGAATTTTCCAAATATTGTTGGGTCTTCTTCCTCAAGTACAATTCATAAGTATTTGATCATTTAAAGGGTTTTAAAGCCCTAGCCTAGAATCAGACTGGAAGAAATATCAAATCTATCAAATCTGATAAAAGTGGAGAATATTTCAATTTTGAATTCATACAATTTTGTTAAGATGGAGGTATCTATATGCAACATTTGATCCCTTACACACATCAGTAGAATGGTGTTGTTGAGAGGAAGAATAGATCTCTCAATGATATTTCTACTTGCATGATCGAGTCCAAAGGTTTTCCATGAAATTTTTGGGATAAATAAATCAACTGTGAAGCCTATATTCAAAATAGGGTTCCTCACAAATCCTTGGATGCAATCACTCCTTTCGAATCTTGGAGTGGACATAAGCATGATGTGTCTCACTTCAGGATTTTTGGCTCTAAATCTTGGGATAGAATTCCACCAGAAAGAGAAGGAATTTGCATCCCCAAAGCCAAGAATGAATTTTTGTTGGTGATATAGAATATCCCAAAGGTTACAAACTGATCAACATGAGTACTCAAAAATATTTTATTGAAAGGAGTGTACAAGTCGAAGAAGAGCCCATGCTAACAACTGAAATTGGAGAATCCTATTCACTAACACCTCAGATTGTAAGTGAAGTTTCTCATGATATTTATAAACTTGATTGTTCTGATTATGAAGAAAACATGATTGCAAATCCAAGAATTCCTACAAGACCTAAGTGGGTAGCAAAGAATATACAAGTAGATGGAGAACTTGCTGGTAATCATAACGATCTAGGAGAACTAGATCTCAGTTCGAAAGTGCCCTTTCTGTCAAGGATCCAAGATTTACTGAGAAGTGTTATTTGATGATTGAATCTAATCCAAAGTCATATGAAGAATCCCCAGATGATCCAAGATGGCAGGATTCTATGAAATAGGAATTTCATTCGCTACAGAAGAATGAAATATGGGAGCTAGTCACAGTCCCACCTGGACGAAAGATAATGAAGTGCAAATGGATTTTTAAACCAAATTTTGTTGCTTATGGATTTCTAGTGAATTACAAGGAAATTTTAGTGGCTAAGGGTTTCTCCCAAGTCCAATTCATTGAATACAATGAGACTAGTTTTGGAAATTTCAACGTCCAAGCAATGGGAGGTACATCACATGGATGTAAAACGTGCCTTCCTCCATGGTGATATCAAAGAAGAGATCTATATGCAGCAACCAAAACATGTTTTTACTAATCCATCCCTTGTGTGTAGGTTGAAGAAATCCTAGAGTTTGGTATGCTAAGAAAAATGACTTTTTGTTGTCTGATCCTAATGTTTATATGAAGATGATTAATGGTTAAATATTAATTATTGTATTATATGTGGATTACCTTTTGATGATAGTAAATTCCTATGAAGAAATATATTCCTTAAAATCTACTTTGAACCAAGCTTTTTCCATGACCAATTTGGGGATGCTAAGACAATTCTTGGGGCTTGAGATCTATCAATATACCTATGGAATTAATGTAAATCAGTCCAAGTATGCTTCAAACCTGCTAAATAAATTCAAGATGGAATATTGCAAGCCAACCAAGACTCATTTTCTCTCAGGAGTTTGGCTTGAAGATGCAGATTCAACTCCTTTGGTGAAAAATACCCTGTACATGCAGCTAATTGGTTGTCTACTCTATCTTACTCACGCTCGACCTGATATTGCATGTGCAATGAGTGTGGAATCTAGACACATGGAGCAACCACATGAGATGCATTGGAGGGCAGGAAAAAAAATCTTTCCCTATGTGCAAGGAACCAAGCCACATGGAATTCACTATGTTGCAAAATCTACCTTAGATTTGGTTGGTTTTACTAATTCTGATTGGGATCGAGATAGCACTGATCGAAAATCAACTTCAGGATATTTGCTTATGCTTATTGGCGGGCCTATTTTTTTTTCAATTAAAAATCAAAGTGTTATTGCACTTTCTTCAACTGAGGCGGAATATAGAGGAGTTGTGAATGCAGCTACTCAATGTTTGTGGTTGCAAGGAATACTTGAAGAGTTTGGGATTGAGTTTGGCACTTCCACAATAATTTTTTGTGGAAACCAGAGTGTTATAAGGATCTCAACAGACCTTTTTTATAGGTAGTGAACCAAAAATATAGAGATCCATATGCGCTACATCAGAGGACTAGTGCATGATCAGATCATTGCTCTGCACTATTGCACATCTTTCAAGAAAGTTGCAGACATATTCACTAAGGAATTCTCAGAGAAGGAATTCAACCATCTCAAATAACTGCTTGGGATATCTAATCACATCGTGAAGACAGATTGAAGACATGATTTCACAATTTATTTTTGAGAAAATGTTTTTCCCATGAGTTTTTCCTTCTGTCCTTGTTTTTGTGGACAAGCAGTATGTAAAGGGTGACTAAGCCTTGTTGCTAGGACCTATATTTATGATAAATTTATGATATTTCACATAAGTCAAGCTGAAGGGGGGGGGTTAGAATACTCAAAAACCCACCATTATACTTAGGATATCATTTATTAATCTTCTTTATTAATTTCCCAGGTTCTAGACTAGGTAGTTGGTGTTCACTTGGATTTTTGTTCAACACTTTCCATGTTTACACCCATGAGAGACCTTATCCTGCTTCTAGAAAAGATTATGTATACTTTAAAGACTTCCCAAATTACTAAGAGAATATTCCTTCCTTTCTAATTTTTAGACTATTTTCCAGTTTTAAAGTGGAAAAGGTAAAAGCTAGCCACATGGCACCTGCCTTCTTTTTTCCCAACTCATCCTCCATATTTTTATCTCACAAAATCATGATCCTATTGAATTTTCATCACTCATTAGATGACATACCTTATTCATCTAATCACTCATTATTTGACATACTTTATTCATCTAATTCATGACCTCCTTGACTGATTTGGAAAGTGTTTTATGCACCTAGGGAGGATTTTTTATTTATAGTAAGCATGCTTTTGTGAGGATTTGAATTTCCTTCTAAAGCTCTTGAATTCTTGATGTAATTATATATTTGGAAAGCCATGATATTTCCAAGGTTGGATAGTGTACACTTATTCAATTCAAGTTAGTTTTATGCACCAATTCAGTCTTCAATTTTGAGTGAAATCTATGCATATTGTTTAGCAATTTTTGTGAGTTCAATTGTGATAATTATGGGCTTAATTTTCACACTTACAGGTGCCACTATGGGCACTATAAATTCTTGGTCATGACGTTTGGGTTGACCAATACACCTGCCAATTTTGATTCATGCATGAACCACATATTCGACAACAAACTAAGCAAGTTTATGTTGGTGTTCTTTGATGGTCTCCTTATATACAACAGGATATGGGAGGACCATTTGAGGCAATTCAAATGAGATATTGGAATTATGGGGGAGAAATCATTGTAATCCAAAGTGTCAAAATGTGAATTCGATATGAAAAATATTTTGTATTTGGGGCATGTGATCAACACACGGGATGCGTAGGTACATCAAGAGAAGATCCATGCCATATTGGACACTTTCAAAGACCCTTACAGAGTTGCATGGATATGATAAATTATGCAGTTATTATAGGTTCTTTGTTAAGGGAATTTTGATGTTGAGTTCTCCCCTAACAGATATCAAAAGGAAGGGGGCATTTAGGTGGATAGGGGAAGCTCAAAGGGAATTTGAAAAGTTCAAGGAGGTTATGAGAACTTGTCCATTTTTGGAACTTCATGATTTCACTCAACCCTCTTGTGCTTGAGTGTGATGATTCAGGTGAGGGTATAGGAGCAATTTTGATGCAAAACAAGCATTCGATAACATTTAAAAGTCGAAAATTCAAAGATATTTTATTCCATCTATGACAAGGATATGCTTTCCATTATGCGTTCCTTGGCGAAGTTAAAACATTATTTGGTAGGTGGAATATTTGTGGTTAGGACTGACTACAACAGTTTATCGTATTTCTTGGAATAGAAGGATTTGAACGAGAGGTAGCATAAGTTGGTTAGTAAGGTACATGCTTCTGATTTTGACATTGAGTATGTGAAGGCAAGAAAAATATTGTTGGTGATGTCCTTTTTAGGAAATTGACTACATGTTCACTTACAAAGATTTCAATGGATTGGGAGTCTCACCTTCTTCAGGAATATTCCAATAATAAGTTTGATTATGAGTTGATGTATGGTCGGATTCAAGATGATAGGTATAAAGTGGTGGATGACATCATCTACTACAAGGACTACATATATGTAGTCCCTAAGTCCACATTGAGGGAGAATTGAGGGCTATGCATGATACACCATTGATAGGGAATCCTAGATACTTCAAAACATATAAGTGGATCAAATAAAGGTTCTAGGGGAAGGGCCTCAAGGACGATGTGTATGACTTGTTAGCTAAACAAGTAAGAGCATACTCATCTAGTAGGATTACTGCGTCCTTTACCCATTCCAGAGTAGAATTGGGAGAGTGTGTCGATGGAATTCGTCATGGCTCTACCGAAGGTGCAAGGCAAGGATTGCATTTATGTAGTTATTGATCGGTTGACCAAGTTTGGTCACTTATTCACTATTTCATTATAATATAAGGCATCGTAGGTGGCATAGTTTTTTTTCAAGGAGGTGTTTAGACTCAATGGGTTTCCTAAGTTCATTGTCAGTGATAGAGAAAACATATTTCTTAATTCATTTTGGCAAGATTTATTTAGATTATCTGGCATAAAGTTGACTCTTAGTACCAGTTACCACCCTCAAACAGATGGACAAACAAATGTTGTGAATAAATGGGTTGACGAGTATATGCGTAACTATGTGTCAAGATAACATAATGTGTGGATTAAGTGGTTTCATCTAGGAGAGAATTTCTACAACACTACTTACCATATGTCCATTGGTATGACCTCGTTTTGAGCATTGTATGGCTATGATTCTCCTTCATTGGTGGATTTGGTGTTTGGCAATAACAAGGATCCCAAAGCCAAGGATTGGATATAGGAGACTCAAGATATCCTTAAGACTCTCAAGGATAACCTACATGTTTCCTGGAACCAAGAGAATATTTATACAAACATTCATATGATGGAGTGCAATGTTGATTTAGGAGATTTGGTTTCTTGAGGTTGTATCCTTACATACAGTCTTTACTGAAGAAAAGTGGTGTGCATAAAAGTTGAAACCACACTTTTTGGAGAGTTGGGAAAGTAGCCTATGAATTTGAGCTGCTAGAGGGAAGTGAGATTCATAATGCTTTTCATGTGTCATGCCTCAAGAAGACATTGATACAACATGTCACTTCTTTAGCAAAGTTACCCCAATTGGATAAGGAGGGGTAGTTGGTATTGATTCTTAAGGAGATTCTGGATGTCAGGGAGAGGATACCAAGGAGCAGGGTGATTAAAGAGTATTTTACTAGGTGGAGAGATTTACAAATGGAGGAGGCCATGTGCGAAGGAGATTAGATTATGCAACATCCTAACTTGCAATTTCTTGAGGACAAGCAATATCAGGAAGGGAGGACTGTAATTTCCCTTTCCCGGTGATCAATGAGGAGGACTTCATAGCCTATTTGATTCCTGTAGGTTATAGTCGGTGAAAAGAAATTAATTAATTTAATTATTTAATGTCATTTGGGCGAAAAAGAAACATTTATGGTGATAATAAATAATTGAATTAAATGACAGGAAAAGTGACTTTGGGGGAAATATTAAAGAAATATTTTATAAAATAACTTTAAATTATTTAATTGAGGGGGGAAGAAGTATATAAAGTTGTTATGTATATAAGTATTTAAGAACAAATTTTTAAATATTAAATGTAATATTACTTAGCTAATCGTAGGGTCACATCATTCCATTGAAACTGTGTGTTTAGACCTATAAAAGGTCTTCCCTCTTATTGTAAAAATCCATCATTTAATAATTACTATTCATTGTGGTTATTTCAAGATTTGTGGGTTTTGATTACATTTGGTTCAAGTGGTATCAGAGCCACATTTTCTTCTTGGACTCCGCCATTCATCTGCTCCACCACCCAGTTGTTCCATCCATTCACCTTCTTCACCCTCTCACCACTTCTTCCATCACCTTCGTGCTTCCCTCTCTCTTCCCCCACGCCATTCCACCTATTGCGTCCCTCTCCTCACGCAGCTCCCCAACAACTCTACCAGCCATGCTCCTTCACTTCTGCATCCACTTCATCATCACCTCCTTCTCCTTTGCACTCACCCTCCACCACTGCACTTCCTCACTCCCCCATCCTGTCCCCACATTCCATCTGCCCTTTCCCTCCCTTCTGTCTCCACATCTGCGCATCCCCTTCTCCTGTGCACTGCCAACATATCCGCCCACACCCCTACAGCTCCACGCCACCCGCATCTTCCTCACAGCCCCATGTCTGCATCATCTCGTGCATCTTCCAACCCGCGCTCCCAATCCGCCTCGCGCCATCCCATCTCCCTCACTGATGCCTCCGCCCGCAGCCGACCCTCAACCTGTAAACATTACCAAAAAATTATATAATAAATAAATTTATTATTATAATAATATTATTATTATATTATTATTATTATTATTATAATATTATTATTATATAATAATTTATTTTGTTTAAACTTTTTCCAAAGTTACTATATATATTACTTATTATAGTAATATTCTTAATATATATATATATATATATATATTGAATTTTTAGCTTTATATATCAAATTTCCTCCCTGCACAAGGAAAATGTCAGAGAAGTATGAAATTAAGATTCAAATGGAGGATTTGGAGAAAAACCAAGCCCAAGACTCTAAAAATATTGAAGGACTACTCTCAAGGATCGACCAAATCGAAGCAAAGCTACACAAAGGAAAAAACGAATTATTAGAAACTGTCAAATAGGAAGTCAACGAAGTTGTATCTTGGGAGATGGAAGGAGTAAAAAGGGATAGATCAGTAGGGTTTGAAATCAAATTAAGCAAACTCAAGCAGTATTTAAAAGACACAATTACCGCATTAGTTGGCCATGTGTCAAGGGAAGATCAACCATCCTCAACTTCAAACCATCATGAGACAATTCCTCCCAAAGGGGAAATCCCACAAGAAGAGATCGGTCACAATTATTCTCCCCATCCTGAACAACCACTCTCTCCTCCAAAAATAAGTGGATACCGATTGAAACCCAAGTTAGAATTGTCAAAAATCAATGGCAAAACAAAACGAAGCATGGCATGGATCAACAAGGAAGAAGAATTTTTCTCCATGCACAATATCACATCCAACAAAAAAATGATAAAATATGCCTCGATGCAACTAGAATATCGGGCATACAACTGGTATATGTGGTGGAAGGTTACAACATAGACATCTAAGCTCCATTGGAACACATTCAAAAATGGCTTCTTTAAGAGGTTTGAATATTTAAAAGAAAATACGTCTTCGCAAAACTCACCAGACTACAGCAGAAAGGTGACGTCGATGAATACACCGATGAATGGTAATCCCTAGAGACACGTGCGGCAGAACTCACATACATTCAACACCTACAAAATTATATGTATGGACTAAAACCCTATATCAGGGATGAACTAGAGCTACTAAATGTCTCAACCTCGGACAAGGCGAGATGCAAGGCAAAAATCATTGAGGAAAAAAAAAACATGGAATAGAAACCACGATAAAGATCGAAGGTTCATTTAAAATACCAAAATTGACACCAAATACCAGCCACCGCATCTAAGAAGTGACAACAAACCCACTTTAGAATTCCAATGAATGAAAGAAGGAAAGTGTAAATATTGCGGAGAAAAGTGGGACCCAAGACACAGATGTTTGAAAAAAGAGACCACCAAGAACCTACATTAATGTGAAGCAGAAGAGGAAGGAAAGTCAGACAACAAGGAATCCAACATAGAAGAAACATGTGACATCCAAAATCCTCCATCAAATCTAGAAGATGAAGAAATACCTAAGATATCGATCATAGCCATAACAGGAATACACCAACCACAAACATTAAAACTTAAAGGGCATATAAAAAAATAACAATGTTGTCATCCTATTCGACACAAGAAGTACCCATAATTTCATTGACATAAGTGTTGCAAAGAGGCTTAAACTTTTCATATATCCATTACCTAACATGAAGGTAATGTTCACAAATGGAAAGAAGATTGAAAAAGTGGGAAAATGCCACAAAGTTAAGATGCAAATACAAAACTATAACCTTGACTTAGAATTTTATGTAGTACCCTTAGAAGGAGTTGATGCAGTATTAGGAATTCAGTGATTACAAACACTAGGTATCTACTCAGCAAACCACCAAGAACACTTTATAAAGTTTAAGTGGGAAGGAGAAAAATACAAGTTGTGTGGGTTCCAACCCCCTCGCACACAAATTGTCTCATACCACAAAATGGGGAAGCTAATTCGAAAGGGAGCACCAGTGTAAATCGTACAATGCCAAGAGATGGAATTATTAACTTCAGAAGGGGTTAAACCAGGTCAACCAGAGATCCAAGGACTAATCCAAAAGTACAAAAAGGTATTCAAATATCTCCCCATGGAGTTACCACCACAAAGGAAGATCGAGCATGTCATCGAGATCAAGTCTAGATCAAGTACCGTCAATGTTAAACCCTATAGGTATCCACACCATCATAAGACAGATATTGAAAGATTTATCCATGATTTACTGAAGTGTGGAGTGATTACAAAAAGTTAGAGTCCTTATGTTGCACCAGTAGTACTGGTACAAAAGAAGGATGGGTCATTTAGGCTATGCATCAACTACAGAGGACTAGACAAGATAAATATTAAAGACAAATTCCCCATTCCATTTATCGATGAAATGTTGTACAAGCTTCATGGTGCAAGGTACTTTTCAACATTAGACTTAAGGTCCCATTACCAAATCATAGTAAGGTTAGAACATGTGGCGAAGACAACTTTTCAGACCTATGAAGGACATTATGAGTTTAAGGTAATGCCTTTTGAGCTAACTAATGCTCCAACGACATTTCAAGAAACCATGAATAAATTATTTCAGCCATTCCTAAGGAAGTTTTTACTAGTTTTTTTTATGACATCCTCATATATAGTAAGACATGGAGGGGTCATCTTGTACATCTGGAACAAGTACTCTTTATTTTAAAATCAAATCAGTTCTACGCCAAGATGTCCAAATGCACGTTTGGTAAGGAAGAAGTGAGCTATATTGGTCATGTAATATCTAAAGAAGGAGTCAAGGTAGATCCAGAAAAAATCAAATCAATCACAGAATGACCCAAACCCACTAACATCTCCAAGTTAAGGGGATTCCTTGGTCTAATGGGATACTACAAAAGATTCATATGGAATTATGTGCACATAACTGCACCCTAATCCAACCTTCTGAAAAAAGAATGCATTCCAATGGAGTGAAGAAGCGGATAATTGTTTTGAAGCTTTGAAAGGAATTATGTTCTCCATACCGATACTAGCTACCCCAAACTTCTCCAAACCATTTGTAATAGAATGTGATGCTTCAGGTTATGGGTTGGGAGCAATACTAATGCAAGATGAACACTTGATATCCTTTGAGAGCAGGAAATTAAACAAGTAAGAGCAATTGAATTCTACATACGATAAGGAAATGTTGGCAATTATATAGGCATTAGAAAAGTGGCGACAATACCTCCTAGGGAGAAAAATCATGATCTACACAGACCACAATAGTCTTCAATACCTACTTCAATAGAAAACATTGTCCATAGAACAACAAAAGTGGATAGAAAAAATTGTTGCTTTCGACATGGAAATAATACATAAAAAGGGAAGGAGAACGTAGTCACAGATGCACTCTCCAGAAAAGATGAGGATATTACCTCTTAATCCATTTCAATGGCAATTCCAGAATGGCTAGATGAAATACAAAGCAAATTTGCCAAGGACCCAGAAACAAGCACTATAATTAACAATTCCAATCATGACCCCAAGTTTGAATGGAAAACGATACCCTTTGGTATAAGGGGAGGATTTATTAGTAAACTCAAACTCTAAATTCAAGGTTAAGGTAATGAAGGAATCCCATGATTCACCAGCCATAGGACACGTAGGATTCTTCAAATCTTATTATAATGTAAGAAGGTCATTTATTTTGAAGGGAATGCAAAAAGATATCCAGCAATATGTGGCAGAATGTGACAAATGCCAGAGGAACAAAAGCAAAAATATTTTAGCCCCAGGGTTACTCCACCCCCTACACATTCCAAACCAGAAATGGGAAGAGATATCAATGCACTTCATCAATGGGTTACCTCTGTCCGAAGGAAAGGACAAAATATTTGTAGTGGCCGATCGATTAACCAAATTTGCACACTTCATGGCAATAAAAAAATAGACACAAAAAACCAAATTGCAAATATATTTTGCAAGAATATCTACAAATTACATGGCTTCCCAAAAGTCACCGCTAGTGACATAGATGTAAAATTTAATGGAAAATTTTGGTGGGAATTTTTCAAACAAGTAGGCGCATCACTCAATATGAGCTCAACTTACCACCCCCAAATAGATGGTTAGACTGGAGTCGTAAATGAATGCATAGAATCTTATCTATGGTGTTTCATAATAGATAAGCAAAACCATTGGTCTCAATGGTTACACCTAGAAGAATGGTGGTACAATTCAACGTACCACACCTCCACAAAAATGACCCCCTTCCAAGATTTATATGGGTATGAACCTCCAAATTGGAAGGATTTAGTTCTAAACGCACTAATGTTTCAAAAGTAAGGAACGAACTAGAGAAATCTCAAAAAACGATTGAATTACTAAAGGATAACTTAGTCACAACACAAAACCGTATAAGGAAACAAGCAGATCAATGTAGAACCGAAAGAGAATTTAAAGTAGGAGACTGGGTGTCCGTAAGACTCCAACCCTATAAACATGTATCTCTTAAACAAGGAGGAAAAAACAAGTTGGCCTCAAAGTTCTATGGACCATACCAGATCACCAAGAAGATTAGTCAGGTTGCGTATAAATTACAATTACCTGATAAAATTCATATCCATAATGTCTTCCATGTATCATGTCTCAAAAAATGTTGGGGGCGGCATCAAACTATGCAAACAATACTTCCTATGTTAGATGATGAAGGAAGGGTCATTTTGGAACCAGAGGCAATCATTGCAACCAGAGAAAGAAGACTTCATTCTCGAACACTCAAGGAATATCTCATTTGGTGGAAGAATTTTCTAGATGAAGATGCATCATGGGAGACAAAATAGTTTCGTCAACAATATTCGTCTCTACCCTTGATTTGAGGACAAAGCATTCTAAAATACGATGACAATGTTATGTATCTAAGTAGTTAAGAACAATTATTTTAAATATTAAATGTAATATTACTTAGCTAATCGTAGGGTCACACCATTCCATTGAAACAGTGTGTTTAGACCTATAAAAGGTCTTCTCTCTTATTGTAAAAATCCATCATATAATAATTACAATTCATTGTGGCTATTTCAAGTTTTGTGGGTTTCGATTACATTCGCTTCAAAAGTGAAGTTGGATCTCATTCTCTCATTATTCATGATTATTATTCTCAAATTAGGTTTTGAAGAGCTATCGTGGTTTTTTGGCTCTAGGGACTAAAACCCTTGAGCGATTAGGTTCGATGGTGGGACTAATCCACCCTAGTCGATCAAGAAGGGACGATTATGCAGATATTTCACTAAGCTTATTTTTGAGAAGGGAGGTGCACCCATTTGCCTTTTGGAGGGGTGTATTGATCACCAGATATCATATTTTCTTATGGAGGGTGCAAAGGATCATCTACCTCATTACCACATGAATTTGTTGCCATATATTTCTTGAGGAGGGACTGTTTTTGTTATGTATCTAAATATTATGAGCAATTATTTTAATATTAAATGTAATATTAGTTAAAACTAAAACATAGGATCACACCTTTTCAGTGAAATGATGTTTTTTACCTATAAAAGGTCTTCTCATTTATTGTAAATACCAGCATTCAATAATTGATTTTATTGTGGCTGAATTTTGAAAATGTGAGTTTAGTTTGTCTGCTTCAAGTGGTATCAGAGCCACGTTGAGATCCTCGCTCCTTGACACCTCCTTCCGCAACCTGATTCTTATCCACCTCTCGCCTATTCCACATTCTGCTCCATACTTCTGCACTCACCCTCCACTGCCGCAATCTCCCATTCGCATCTCCCCTCTCCCTCACATCGTTGCTCCATTTCCTTTCATCTCCTTCTCGCCGCTACACTTCTCCCCGTGTTCCTCCTCCCTTCCGCCTCACATGCCACCCTCCTGCACACCCCTCTCCTCTGCACCGTCCAACTCCATCCGACCTTGCTGTCCCTCATCTACCCTCTGCACATCACTGCCGCGTTTCCCTTCACGCCGCCCAATGTATTCCCTTCCACTTCTTCACCCACCACCATTCTACCAGCCTCCATTCCCTGCCTTCCTCAACCGTTTCTCCACCGCTGCGTCCATTCTCAACCGAGCCGCCATCCCACTCCACGGTCCATGACCTGCAAAACAAACACAAAAACAAATATTATAATATATTATAAAACAATATAATTATAATATATTAATTTGATATATTATAATATATTTTATAATATTTCAAAATTTTGTTTTATGATATTAAAACAAAAAAATTTAATTAAGATTTTTTTATAATAATTAATATAATCAATTATTATCCTTAAAAAAAATCTCACTATCTTTAATAAATAAAAATTCCTCCCTGCACAAGAAAAATGGTGGAGATGAATGAAATTAAAGAAAGAATGGCGAAATTAGAGCTTAACCAAACCCAAGGTTCTAAAAATATTGAGGATTTACACTAAAGACTCAACCAAATTGAAACGGAACTACACAAAGGAAAAAACAAATTATCAGAGACTGTCAAAAAAGAAGTCAACGAAGCAGTAGCTTGGGAGATGGAAGGTGTAAAAAGGGACATCACAGTATTGTTCGAATTCAAGTTAAGCAAACTCAAGCAACATTTGGAAGACACAATTACTACATTAGTGTGAAATAGGTCAAAGGAAGACCAACCATCCTCAAATTCAAGGCATCATAAGACAATTCCTCCCAGAAGAGAAATTCCACAAGAAGAGTTCGATCACGATCACTCTCCAAATCATGAGCAATCGCTCTCTCCTCCAAAAAGAAATGGATATCAAATAAAACCCAAGTTAGAATTGTCAAAATTCAATGGTGACACAAAACAGAGCATGGCATGGATCAACAAGGCAGAAGAATTCTTTTCCATACACAATATTACAACTGACGAAGAAATGATAAAATATGCCTCGATGCAACTAGAAGATGGGCTTACAACTGGTACATGTGGTGGAAGGTTACAACACATACAACTAAGCACAAGTGGAAAACATTCAAAAACAATTTCTTTAAGAGGTTTGAAGATATAAAAGAAAAAGACTTCTTTGCAAAACTCACCAGACTGCAACAAAAAGGTGACGTTGATGAATACACTGACGAATGGGAATCCCTAGCGACACGTGTGCCAGAACTCATAGATAGTCAACGCCTCCAGAATTATGTGTACGGACTAAAACCATATATCAGAGATAAACTAGAGCTACTAAATGTATCAACCTTGGACAAAGCGAGATGCAAGGCAAAAATCATTGAGGAAAAATTGAAAAAGACGTGGAACAAAAACCATGACAAAGATGATCGAAAGTCCATCCAAAATACCAAAACTGACACTAAATACCATCCACCACGTCTAAGAAGTGACAATAAAACCACTTTAGAAGCCCAACGAATGAAAGAAGGAAAGTGTAAATATTGCGGAGAGAAGTGGGACCCAAGACACACATGTTTAAAAAATGAGACCACCAAGAACTTATATCAATGTGAAGCAGAAGAGGAAGACAAGTCAGATAGCAATGAATCCGACATAGAAGAAACACATGACATCGAAAATCCTTCGTCATATTTAGAAGATGAAGAAACACCCAAAATATCAATTGCAGCCATAACAGGAATACACCAACCACAAACATTAAAATTTAAATGGCATATAAAAAATAACAATGTTGTCGTCCTATTCGACACAGGAAGTACCCATAATTTCATCAACGTAAGTGTTGCAAAGAGGCTTAACCTTTTCATATATCTAGTACCCAACATGAAGGTAATGGTAGCAGATAGAAAGAAGATCGAAAAAGTGGGAAAATGCCACAAAGTTAAGCTGCAAATACAAGACTATAACCTTGAGTCATAATTTTACGCAGTACCCTTAGGAGGAGTTGATGCAGTATTAGGAATTCAATGGTTGCAAACACTAGGTACCTACTCAGCAAACCACCAAGAAAACTTTATAAGGTTTAAATGGCAAGGAGAAAGATACCAATTGTATGGGTTCCAACCCCATCGCACACAAATTGTTTCATCCCACAAAATGGAGAAGCTAATTCGAAAGGGAGCACCAGCGTATGTTGTACAATGATAGGAGATGGAATTATTAACTTCAGAAGTAGTTAAACTAGGCCATCCAGAGATCCAAGGATTAATCCAAAAATACAAAAAAGTATTCGAAGATCTTCCCATGGAGTTACCACCAGAAAGGAGGATCAAGCATGTCATCAAAATCAAGTCTCGATCAAGCCCCGTCAATGTTAAACCCTATAGGTACCCACACCATCATAAGACAGAGATTGAAAGATTAATCCACGATTTACTAAAATGTGGAGTGATTACAGAAAGTCAGAGTCCTTATGCTGCACCAGTAGTACTGGTACGAAAGAAGGATGGGTCATTTAGGCTATGCATCGACTACTGAGGACTAAACAAAATAACCATTAAAGACAAATTCCCCATTCCATTTTTAGATGAAATGTTGGACGAGTTGCATGGCGCAAGGTACTTTTCAAAATTAGACTTAAGATCAGGATATTACCAAATCCGAGTAAGGGTAGAAGATGTGGCAAAAACAGCTTTCCGAACCCATGAAGGACATTATGAATTTAAGGTAATGCCTTTTGGGATAACTAACGCTCCAGCGACATTTCAAGCAACCATGAATAACCTTTTTCAACCATTTCTAAGGAAGTTTGTACTATTTTTCTTTGATGACAGCCTTATATACAGTAAGACATGGAAGGACCATCTCATACATCTAGAACGAATGCTCTCTATTTTAAAAGAAAACCAGTTCTACGCTAAGATGTCCAAATGCATGTTCGGTAAGGAAGAAGTGAGCTATCTTAGTCACGTAATATCTAAAGAAGGAGTCAAGGTAGATCTAGAAAAAATCAAATCAATCACAAACTGGCCCAAACCTACTAACATCTCCAAGTTAAGGGGATTCCTCAGGCTAACTGGATACTATTGAACATTCACCCTGAATTATGCGCACATAACCGCACCCTTATCCAACCTTCTAAAAAAGAACGCCTTCCAATGGAACGTAGAAGCAGATAAATGTTTTGAATCCTTAAAAGGAATTATGTCCTCCACACCTGTACTAGCTACCCCAGACTTCTCCAAACCATTTTTAATAGAATGTGACGCTTCAGGTTATGGTTTGGGAGCAGTACTAATGCAAGATGAACACCCGATAGCTTTTGAGAGCAGAAAATTAAACAATCGAGAACAATTGAAGTCTACATACGATAAGGAAATGCTAGAAATTATGCAGGCATTGGTAAAATGGTGACAATACCTCCTAGGGAGAAAAATCATGATCTGCACAGACCATAATAGTCTTCAATACCTACTTCAACAGAAAACGTTGTCCATAGAACAACAGAAGTGGATAGAAAAAATTGTTGCTTTCGACATGGAAATAATCCACAAAAGGGGGAAGGAAAATGTAGTCGCAGATGCTCTCTCCAGAAAAGATGAGGATATTACCTCTTACTCCATCTCAGTCACAACTCCAGCATGGATAGATGAAATACGAAGTGAATACACCAAGGACCTAGAAACAAGCACTATAATTAACAATTCCAATCGTGACCCCAAGTTTGAATGGAAAAATGATATCCTTTGGTGTAAGGGGAGGATTATTTTAACTCAAACTCTAAATTCAAGGTTAAGGCAATAAAGGAATCCCATGATTCACCAGCCGCAGGACATGTAGGATTCTTCAAATCTTATTATAATGCAAGGAGGTCATTTTTCTGGAAGGGAATGCAAAAATATATCTAGCAATATGTGGCAGAATGCAACAAATGCCAGAGAAACAAATGCAAAAAATGTTTTAACCCTAGGGTTACTCCAACCGCTACACATTCCAAACCAGAAATGGGAAGAGATATCAATGGATTTCATCGATGGGTTACCTACATCAGAAGGAAAGGACAAGATCCTTGTAGTGGTCGCCGATTAACCAAATTTGCTCACTTCATGGCAATAAAAAAACAGACATGGCAAAACGAATTGCAGAGGTATTTTGCAAAAATGTCTACAAATTGCATGGCTTCCCAAAAGTCATCGTCAGCGATAGAGATGCAAAATTTAATGGAAAATTTTGGAGGGAATTTTTCAAACAAGTAGGTACATCACTCAATATGAGCTCAGCTTACCACCCCAAAACAGATGGTCAGACTGAAGTCATTAATAAATGCTTAGAAGCATATCTACGTTGTTTCGTAACAGATAAACAAAACCATTGGTCTCAATGGTTACACTTAGCAGAATGGTGGTACAATTCAACATACCACACCTCCGCAAAAATGACCCCCTTTCAAGCCTTATATGGGTATGAACCTCCAAATTGGAAAGAACCGAAAGAGAATTCGAAGTAGGAAACTGAGTGTTCATAAGAATACAACCCTATAAACAGGTATCCCTTAAAAGGGGAGGAAAAAACAAGTTGGCTCCAAATTTCTATGGACCATACCAGATTACCAAGAAGATTAGTCAAGTTGCATATAAATTACAATTACCTGATAAAAGTCATATCCACAATGTCTTCCATGTATCATGTCTCAAAAAAATGTTGGGGAAACATCAAACAGTACAAACAATACCTCCTATGTTAGATGACAAAGGAAGGATCATTTGGGAACCAGAGGCAATCATTGCAACCAGAGAAAGAAGCCTTTGTTCTTGAACACTCGAGGAATATCTCATTAGATGGAAGAATTTTCCAAATGAAGACGCATTATGGGGGCCAGAACAGTTTCGTCAACAATATTCATCCTTACCCTCGCTTTGAGGACAAAGCGTTCTAAAAGACGGCGGCAATGTTATGTATCTAAATATTATGAGTAATTTTTTAATATTAAATGTAATATTAGTTAAAACTAAAACATAGGGTCGCACCTTTTCAGTGAAACAATGTATTTTGACCTATAAAAGCTCTTCTCATTTATTGTAAATATCAGCATTCAATAATTAATTTCATTGTGGCTGAATTTCAAAAATGTTAGTTTAGTTTGTCTGCTTCAGTTTTTTACTACTGGGTGCATTAGTGGATGATTACCAGTTGCCCGTGTTCATCTAGAACCAGTCGTGTTCTTGAGAAGTGGGTTTTTCTCATAGCTATCCATTGCAATCATCACAATATCCATCAAGGGTCTATTGGGCATGCTATGGAGGTGTATTCTCCGAGGTTATTGTTTCCACCAATCATCTTTGAGTTTTCCTCATGGAGCCATGCCATATATCTACAATTTGTGGTGTCAAGGAGAGATCCACCTCATCATAAAAAGGGTATTTCCAACACTTACTATCATCTACAAGTCAAAGTATGAATAAATCAGTTCTTGTTTGCAGATATTTTATTGTTGATAGAGTGTATATGAGATCTATATTACTTGTGTTGAATGTAATAGTTGCTTTTTATGATGAGTACAATAAATTCCCATTTTATGTGCAAAAACTATTGTGGATATATTGTGAACTTGTATTAAGAAAGATATATGGAACTGAACAAACACAAAAAAACATATACACATTCAAGGAGGGGATTTTACAAATATTGTCGATAAGTTATATTCTTAACCCCCAGTGCTATATCTGTTGACACAAATTTTGCAAAAGTGGTGAGAGATACACTAAAAAGGGATGGCTGGATCAATGAACTAATAACATAACTTTGCAAAAATGGAGATGATGAACATGGAGGCAAGAGCTTTATTTTATATGCTTTCAAAGAGGTAACAAAGCATGACACTTGGCAATTTCTTCCAAGAGTATGTGCTAGAAGGATATTTTAGGAGTCGACGCTTAATTTGTTTCCATTATTGAGTTTTTTGGCATGCATACCCACATTGCATGAGCATTTTTCTCAAGTTGGTTACATGACCACAACTTTAATTGACACACCTATGGATGTATGTGACTATCAAGGAAATACATATAGTCACCCTTTATCTTAGTTTTTTTTGTTGGAAAACACGCCATGTTTACAATTAATATTTCTTTTTAAAGCATGTATTTGACAAATAGCTTAGAAATGGTCCTCTTGATATTTTTTTGTAAAATTGGTAGTTTCATCACATGATAGTTTTTTTTTCAGTCGAAAAAAGCATTCCTTGGTATTCAATGAATCAAAGGAAATTTTTACATCTTCAAAATAAGCAGAATGCCACCATGGACAGAACAGCAAATAGTGATAACAGTCCTATCCAAATATACATACTACACAGAAAAATACAAGTAGAATACCCACAGTATAACAGAGTGGCTCAAAGCACTTTGAGATCACTACAATATGATCCCTCTCCTAGGAAGGCTATCTGATGCAGTCATCTATGTCCCTAAAGAAAATAATAGGAGCCCAGAAATTTGATCCAAGGAGGGAGAGAGTCTCTTGAATACAGTAATAGTTGCTCAACAAAACCTGAAAATATCTCAATGAATCAGATGAGATCAACTGTAATAGAATGAGCATATTCTAAAAGAGCTGTGATGATATTTCCCCAATAATCTCATTTCCAAAATATTTAGTAAGTAAGAGATGGCCCGGTGCCAAGTGCAGTCCCTCCTTTGATAAGATGTCTGCCCTCCTGTTATGTTCCCTATAAACATGACTGAGATCCACCCACATAAAAGAGGACATGAGAATCCTAGTGTTGAGGCACCAGGCCTCAAGATTCACCATATCCAGGGTGGATTCCTTTTTTGCCCAATTTATAATCACAGAGGAGCCGCTAAAGATATGTAGGTAAGGTAACCCAATATCCTTTGCGACCCGTAGTGATGCCCAAAGTGCTAAGAGCTCAGCTCTAGTGTTGGTACAACTGCCACATCCGAGCTTGAAGGCTAGAAGGTGAAAATCATTCAACCAGAGACAGATTCCCGCACCCCCCAAATTTTTTGCAGCCGCACCATCAAAAAATATCATAGGATACATCGAAGTAGGATACTTCCCAATGTTCCTAATTCTGTGCTTATGAATCAGAGGAGGCTTAAAGGTCATGAAATCATCATAAATAATATATAACAGTCTGTTCAATGTGGGCTCCTGATCTTCAAAACATAAACTGTTCCTAGCCTTCCAAATATACCAAATGATGAAAAAAGGCAGATATAGTAAATACCCCTTCAGTGATAGCCAAAAAGATAAATTTTCCAGTAAAGTAGGGGCACTCCAGTCCAAGTGCACATTTAAAATACAGCTAAGGCCTCCGATGACCTCCTTCAAAAACCGACCACTGACAAAAAGATGTTCAACCGACTCTGCCTCCTCTTTACAGAGACAACATCTATTAGGACCGCTCCATCCTTTCTTGCTCAAAGTATCCCAAGTATTTTTTTTTATTGCATGAGAGCCACACAAAACATTTAATCTTAAGGGGAAAATTAAAGAACCAAATCTTTAACATGATGTCATTTTCCAGCACAGTTTTGTGATTTGAGACAATCAAATTATAAGCTTTTCTGGCAGTCACCATACCCCTCTGTTCATCATACATCCATAACAGTCTGTCCTCCGAAAGACCAATCCTAATACCCCCATGTGATAGTCCATTTACATATGTGGACCACTGTTCAACCCATACTCCTCCCAGTAGCAAATAAGAGGCAGAGTACCATATAGTCCCATTCAATCCAAAGCCATCCAGATTATGAGCATGTGCAAGATGAGTGATTCCCAGGTCAGTGAGATAATCCCTAAGCTCCTCGGATAGGATATACTGTGAGTTGAGCCCAGCAATAGGGTCAATGCCCACTCTGTTTTTTAATCCATTTCCCACCTTCCATCCCAGCTAACAGGTAATCCACTCAATAATTCTGATAAACCCATTCCAGAAATAAGAAGTACCAACAATACTAAAGGACCGGCCACGAATCCAGACATCAAGAGGTATGTTCTTTAAATATTTATGAGCAATGATCCTGCTCCAGGTCCCAGTACCAGTAAGTAAATGCCACAAGCTTTTGAGTCTTAGAGAGATACCAAACCATTCCAGGTTCTTGATATCCCAGCCACCAAATTCAATAGGAAGAGATAGAGTTTCCCAGTTGACCAGATGGGAGAAACTGTGTCCGGCAGATGATCCCCAAAGAAATGAATAAATAAGTTTGCGCAGAGTATTTAGTATAGATTTGGGACATCTTGCCAATGCAAACCAATAGACAACCAAACCAGTTAGCACAGCTCTGATGAGGACCACTCTACCGCCGAGAGATAGATACCGGTAAGTCCAATTTTGAATCTTTCTTTCAAACAAATGGATAAGCCAGTTCCAATCAGATGTATGGTATCCCAACGGTTTAAGATTGAATCCCAAGTACTTGAAACCCACAGTAATAGGATCCATTTTGAAAGGAAATAGTTCAGCCAATTCCTCTCTGAATACTGCATCTACATTCTGGTAGAGGAAGGAAGACTTTAAAGGGCTAACAGACATCCCAGATGGCCCACATAATAAATCAAGTGCTCCTTTATAGGCACTCCATTCATCAATAGTTCCAGCCCCAATAAGAATAACATCATCCACAAAAAATAGGTGCGTTAAGGACAGGTTGGGAGAATACTGAAACCCCAGGATCGATCCAATGTGCTGAGCATCCAAGATAATGCGGCTGAGTCCCTCCATAATCAAGATAAATAAGAGAGGGGATAAGGGGCATCCTTGTCGCAACCCTCTGGAGACAGTAAAGAAATCAGAGGGAGTCCCATTTACCAAAACAGCGAAACAGGAGCTCGTAACACAACCCATAATCCAATTTACTCCCAATAGAGGAATACCAATCTGAATGAGCAGCAATCTGATGAAAATCCAGTTTGCTCTATCAAATGCTTTTACAAGGTCCAATTTTAGTACCAAGGTATCAGAATTTTTTGTCTTGATCGAGTGCAGCAGTTCCTGGGTTATACCCATTGGTTCAGTGATTTGTCTATCCTTGAGAAAGCCAAATTGATTAGCAGACAGAGAGCGGTTCAAGATAGGATTAAGTCTAATAGCAGCAATCTTAGATATAATCTTGTAGACCAGGTTACATAAAGAGATCGGTCGGAAGTCGTCAAAAGTTAAAGGCTTTTCACATTTAGGAATCAGGGTAAAAAAAGTAGAATTCCAAGCACCCGTGACATTCCCCTGTAGTCTGGCTTGTTCCACAACCTTTACCAACTCCTCCCCCACCAAGTCGTAAAAAGCCAGAAAAAATTCAACAGGCCACCCATCAGGTCCAAGACTCTTGTCCTTTTTAAACCCCCTGAGCACAGCTTCAACCTCCGGACCGGCTATAGGCTGGAGGAAACAATTAATATCATCATCCGTAGTCATATGAGGAAAGAGTCTGACCACCTTCAGTTGTTCAAAAATATCAGAGGACTTATCATCACAGAAATTGAAGTGTTTTACGCCAAGAGCCTTAAGATCCAAGTCCTCCGTTACAGAAATACCATCCTGACCATTTAGTGACCAAATGGTATTAGAATTCCTTCTGGCAGAAGCAAAATGGTGAAAAAACTTCGTATTAGCATCCCCCTCCTTTAACCACATCGCCCTACTCTTCAATCTCAGAGTCGTGAGCTCGTGGGCCCAGTATTTATTCTTTTTTCCCTGAAGTGCATCCCATTTAAGTTTGTTGGGTACCGATAGAATACCAGAGTCCTCCAATAATAAGTCCGAGATGCCAATATTTATATCCAAAATCTGCTGCCGCCTTTCAATATTTTTTGTCTTTTCCCATTTCTTCACAGAGCATTTAAGTATGCGTAACTTGTGGGTAAATAAATCCATATGACAGAGGTCTGTGGAATCCAGAGAATCATTCCAGGAGGTCCAGACCAATAGCTTGAAATCCTCCTCCATCAGCCAAGCTCTATTAAATTTGAAGGGCCTGCATGGTACATGGCTGAATGGGCCCCATTCCAAACATATAGGATAATGATCTGATACATCAGATGGAGTAGCCCATGATCTATAAAAGGAGAAGAAATGTAGGAGAGACTCGGATACCAAGAATCTGTCCAGTCTCTTGCAAATGCCCGCATCCCCAGAGCGACCGTTCCTCCATGTGGGGGTACAAGGGTCCATAGAAAGATCCACCAACTTATTGCTAGAGATAAGCTGGGAAAAAAAAGAAGCCAAAGGATCCAATCTAGCTTTATGCCCCCATACTTCAGATGATGATAAGGTGAAGTTGAGATCCCCAGCCAGAAGTAAGTTAGGAAATCCCAGCAACCCACCAGACACCAAGCTGTTCCAATAGCTAGACCGATGAGCATAGGGGCCATAACAGTTAATCATAGTAAAAGACTTAGCCAAGCCTTTAAAAGAAGCTTTAAGTACAATACCATCCAGTGATGAAAAAGCTTTGCAACGAACCAAGTGAGGGTCCCAACCCGCAAGTAGTCCTCCAGAGAGACCACAAGCATCAGATGCACAAAATTCCCAGCCAGGCTTGAGTTTAGAGAACAAGTAAAGTGCTTGTGCATGACTGCACATAGTTTCCTGGAAAAGAATCAGATCAGGTCTAAGGTCAGATAATAACATACCAAGGGATTTTTGTTTGGCCACCCCCCCAAAACCACGGATATTCATTGATAAAATCTTCATGGAGAAGAGGATTCCACATGTATACATGCTCTAAGTACCTGAGGGGGGGCAGGCGAGGAAGGGGAAAGTCAGGTAGCCTGCTTTAAACGAGTCGAAAGAGGGGTGAATGATTTTGGATCCCCAGTGCCCTCCTGCTGGGCCTTCCTAGAATTTCTGATGGTCACATCCTTAAATCTGACTGAGTCCAAAGGTAATGTGGAAGGAGATAAAGGAGTCTTGTCCGTGAAGATAGAGAGAGCAGAGAGAAGGGAAGGATCCTGAAAGGCAGGTGCTTCAGGAGGACTGGATGAGGAGTTTAAGGGAGAATGTTCAGGGAGGGTTGCAGGTGAAGGGAGAGGAGAAGGGGAAGTCAGGCCTGAAGTGTTCAGAGGAAGGGATGGATAGTGTTCTAGGGTAAGGGGAGGGGGGCCAATAACATCAGAGCTAATCAAGTTCACCGCCGGAGTAATGCAAGAGTTTTTTGCAACAGCTTCCATGTCTTCGATGTATATCAGCTGGCCTTTCAAGAGGTCATCGAAGTGGAGGGAGAAGACGAGTGGTAGATAAGATCAGTAGAGTTCTCCAGTACATCTGTAAACGGGGTACGAGAATCAAGAATAGAGGGTAACGAAGAAGCCTCCAAGGGGACAGAAGGCAGGGGCTAGAACCAGGAGAGGTAGCTACCGAGGGTTCTGTAGCATCCTCCAGAGGAGCAGTAGGCAGGAGTTCAGAATCAGGACAGGGTAGCACAAAGATAGATATGTGATTAAAACCCTTCTTAAAAGGTAGACCAGAGCAGAAACTAGGACAGGTATTCCGGAGGTGTCCAGTTTCACGACAGAAAAAGCACCTGAATGGCATATGCAAGTAGTCCAATCTCTGTACAAAGATATCATCCCCACACACAATCTCAATTTCAGGAATAAGCCCCTTTGTGATGTCCACCTCGACCAGTATTTTAGCAACTCTTTTATCATAAATAAGGTGAAAATCCTTCTCCAATGCGACAAATCGACCAAGAAGATTTGCGAGGTTAATTAGTACATCCTTATTCCAGAGCGGAAATGGCAGTGCAGGTAGTAAGACCCAGAGATGTCTTACAGCCACTCTCTCAGTCAAGGGGTCAAACCTTGAGTGCCACTTTTTCAGAACAACAGAACCCTCAAGTATCGGCCATAGATTTTCCAGAATGAGTGAAGCATCGGACTCATACTAACCAATTGTTTGCCAGTAGGCTGATAGAGGAAACATAGTGGATAATAAGCTTCCAATGAAGGGTTTCCCAATCAACCCATCCATCTTTTGACATAGAAATATATTCCAATCTACCTATCAACGCCCGATGGCACAGGCTCTCCACCCTGTCCATAAAGACGTCATGTCCCAAAGCAAAACGGGGCTCATGAGCAGAAGCCTTTAGTGCCTTTGCCTTATGCCGAGAAGCATGGTTAGTTCGACCCATCCCATGGTAAGTGGGTTGACTACCCACGGTAGGGCCTCCCATGACCAAGAATCAAGGTAACCAAATACCCAATGGTCCCCCAAAACAGTCAAGTGATAAAATAACAACCCCAAGGATAAACTGACCGACAATGAGGGCCCCAGTAAAATATCCACCAAACGGCTAATAACAGCCCAAAGAGACAGCCAAAGAAATACACCCCAACCCCACACTCAACAGGTAAATAATAAATACAGTACAATATAGGTGTTACCCTGCATAGCATACAGAAGACAACCACCTCAATACCACAGGTAGTATACAAGATCACAATCCCCACCACATGATAACCAACAGTCAACAAAGATATAAACAACTGTGAGAGCAGAAAAAATAAATAGACACAAATTCCCACTTTTTGATGGTTGGTACTAACCCTCATAAGAGGGTGAACTCCATAAATCCCATAAAGAAAATAACGAAAATACTCCATCCATGGCAGCCACAATAAAAAATACCCCCACGATGACAAAGCAGAAAAAATCAACAAACAATGAACGGAAAGGGCTACCTGCAGTCAGTCATCCTGACCGCAGAGCAGAGAGCCATTAGTCGATAGTGCCATCCATCAGAATGATCGAGTATCCCACACCCAGTCAGCAATACGTCAACAGTCAGTAGTAATGTCCGATGGAGCCCTCCAAACGTCGACAACCTCCACGCAAGTAAGCAGTCCCCCTCTCAAGACCGCAATGCCAAGCAAACCCCCGGGAGCTCGGTAAACCCCGCCAAGAAAACAACACACGCAATATACCGCCCCAATGGAGCTCCAAAAATGTCCCTGCATCGAAGAAATCACCGTCCGGTTCCAAGAATCCAGCCACAATCACCAACAAGATCCATTGGTTCCCCACTGCATTATCCACATCGAACAGAACCATACATCGATGGGTCATGTACATAACAGACCAGTGCCCATCTCATCACGTGTAACCGCACCAATGGACCCAGGTGATAGAGGATTACGTGACCCCAGGTGAGTTCAACCACAGCCCCAAAGTGGGTTCCAATACTACCGACAGCAACAGATTTAGGTTACCAACCCGAGCATGGAGACAGCGACCGGTTCCACCACCGTCACTAGTAGCCCTTATACCCCTGACAGGAAGAACCCATGTGCCCCATATGACCACAAGAACCGGTGCAATCGCGCAGGGAACCTCGTCCAAGGATGCCGCCAACCTGTCCCCCAAAACCCCCAAATGGTCGCAGTCCCAGGTGAAATGTGAAGGCCCAGCAAATAACCCCGCGGAACCCCAGCAGATCCACTATAACCCCATAAAGTTCACAGAGATCTGCAGGATCCGGTACCAAAAAGACCGTCCAAGACCAGCAAAGCCTGTAACCAGACAGCGACCGAGCGCGCTAGGGTTATGCGCCTATCCCGACAGCCCGTGCAAGAATACAACGTTCACGTGAACCCCCAAATGGACCCAGATATCAGCAGGCCCCAGTGAGCACTATCGACATAATCAATATAAGCCGCAGGTCTGCCCCCCATGCGTCCATCATCACATGATAGTTGAAAACACAAATAACACAATGTTCAAACAATCCAATCAAATGATTAAGATGAAAAATATTGAGTTTTGTACAACTTCAAACTAAATAACAAACATCATCACATAACGAAAAACCTATGCTTAACTAATAGACATCATTACAGCACACATTACTCCTCTATCATTTAGAAAAACACAAATGATTACACGACCTGTGCAATATTATCACAACAATAAGTATCATTGATGTCATAGTCAAAGCTATCACATAAACAATGAAGTATAATATCTATCCATGACATAGCATACCTTCCTATAGACAAGCTGAATAAATTTTATTGTCACGCAAACAATGGAATATTATGCTTGTACAATGTAAATTGTCTATGGAATTGTAAGTGACGGCGGATAGCCACAATCTACGTATAAACCCTGTTCCGAAGTGCTCGTTGACAGATCAGCAACTCAAATCTAAGTGGATAATTTGCACTCAGCGATGTTACGAGAATAAACGGTAGGATGGCATAGATTTATCGAATTTCCAACCTACCTTGTATCCCCAAAAGAACACGGCCTACGGACTGTTACACTACCCGCTATTTCTTTGAACTCGGGGAATAAGATATATCTCTCGAGCTTGCCAGCTATAACTATTGCTGAAGTGGCATATTTAACTAAAGCTTTAACACTCGTCCTCTACACGCAAAACCCCGCTTAACAACAATGGCTGTGTCATCAGACGGCGGTCGTTACACAGATTTAGTTGCCATAGACCTTTCCAGTTGTGATCTCGCACACTCTGCATCATTAATTAGAGAGGTCATCTCATTTCTTTTGTGCATTGAATTGATAACATCTCATTTCATGTGATATAATTTATAAATCGTGCCCTGACGTGTCAACGTTAAAATCGAGTGGTGGCAGGCCTGCTTGGAACATGGTTTTTTTTACGTGATAAACCATGGCATCACGCAGGAGCTATTTGAGGAACTCTTCGATCGATCCCGCAACTTTTTCCAGCTTCCACTGGAAGAGAAGATGAAGGCGTTGAAGAATGAGGATTTCAAAGGCTACTCCCCCTTAATGGATCAGATGCTCGATCCATCTAAACAAACTAAAGGTGCGTTACTGCTCTTATGTTAAAAAATCTCTCCATGTTTGAGCATATTCAATTCCACTGTACAATTAGTAAACATCCTCTTCATAATTGGTAATTTACTAATTTAATTTCATCTTTGAATCTCTCATTTATCCGTGATAGATTGCTTCATAGAATCCAAAGAAATTGTCTTGAGTTCTTTGGCTTAATTAATTTCTGCTGAGCTGGGCAGCTTCTTCCGCGCAGAAAGTTTGAAGAGCTGTCCTTTCCTGCAAAACAAGCCTTACCCTCTCTGATCCAACTATTTTGTTTCGGGGTCGGTCCTTTCCTAGAACATCTTCCTTCTCGTCATTGACGTTGGTTGCTTTGGCATTACATTCAGGAAGCCTTCTACATCTTATAAAGGCTTGGATTAAACTTCCACAATAAGGAAGCCTATTTGGGGCTGGTTGCCATTACTTAGACCATTCTCAGGACAAAATCTGCATCTAACTACACTATTATCATAGTTTAAAACTTGAATCTGTTGTCGCCTTTCACACATCGGGGTGGGAGACGTGGCAGAAATCTTCAAGCCACTCGGTGTGTCCTTGGGGGCAAGTCTCGAGTCAAGGCTGTCACCTTGTTCTTGACTCCTCCGTTTAAGCCAACTCTTAACGAAGCCAAGGGGTAGACCCTATTAGTTGCTAAGGCTGTTAGGGCTTTAGTGTGATGATGATTTAATTGTTTTTTAGGAGTTTTGACATGAAATAATCAATTTGAACAAGATATTGCAACATGATTTAAACACAACAGCATAAAGATCAATACATGATATATAAAACACATAGAAGCAAATGATTGTATAATGTAAAACCGGTGCAAAAAATGGAGTCCACAGATAAATAGTGCTGTTGTATTGCTGAAAGCAAAGTGTTGCAAGTGCTCTTGGTTAGTTTTAAGTTAATGTGGATATGAGTTGATTAACTTATGGGGAGAAGGGGACTCCAAATATACCCGAAGGTACGAGGAGTATGTCCAAAACCATTATTTGATGCGGCTCCCCGCAAGGAATATGTGGGCTGGTTGGAGTCTCGGAGACGTGTTCAACACTACACCAACAAGGGTGTAGCCTAACGGTGTCTTGAGGTCGCTAACCAGTTGTTCCCGCTTCCTTTGTGGATTTTGCCACCGCAACGGATCAAATCAAGGCATTGGATTTTCTCTTGGGAGGTTAATTGAAATGTGCAAAATAATTAAGCTAGTCACCCACTTTGCTTTTGATGCAGCCAACTGTTCCGTTAAACCACACCAGTGCAGAGCATACACAACGAAGCCTTGGTAAAGTTTTAAGGATTTTATGTGCAATGTGTTGCTTGGTTAGATGTGAGAAATTAATTAGTGTGCATTCATGCTTTTGATTATCCCAAAGCTCAGGGTGAACCTGTGATGGGCAAGAGCATACACCGGAATGACAAATTGTAGATTCAAATTTGGTATTGTAAAACAAGAAAAATAAAAGCGGTGAGACTAATTACTACGTCAAGGAATATTTTTTCCCCAACGAGTAAGCTCTTTGGGTAATTCAGTAGATTAATGCCGGGTTAGTATTACTTTTCACAACCAAAATAGAAAATTGATCCCTCAAAGGAAAAGAAATTACAATAAAATTACACTACTTCCTACAACAAAGAGTATTTTTCCCCAATCGAATGGATTCTCTTGGGTAATTCGGTAAAGCAATGCCGGATTAGTTCTACAAACAAAAGTGAAGATTTTATTGATTTTGTTATAATCAAACTAAAACTAAACTTAATCTAAAAACTTGCACAAAAAGTAAATAATCACACAATGGGTAGATAACGACTTCCCCCAAATGGGGGAAGAGGGTTGTGGGAGCCGTAATCCCACTTGCTCTTTATTAACTTTTATTACAATGCTTAAAAGAAAAAGAAAATGCCTTTTGACCCTTGAAGAATGGGTCAAAAAGGCTTACAAATTTGCTTAGGAAAGAAAGAGAATGAAGGAGGGGGATGGTAGACGAATTGTGGGTGCTCTGGATGGCCCAAAGCTTGATTTTTCGGTAACACCTCCCTATCTTTTTCCTCTAACCTGCTAAAAACTAGCAAGCTAATAAGATAAGAAGATGGTGTTATGCACAAAAAACAAATAAAATTTTTAAGTTTTGGTACTTAGAAAAAATTTGGAATTTTTTATTAGTGTAGATACCAAAAAACAAGCCTAGATCTATTTAAATAATGAAGCTTTGAACGTATTTCTAGATCTATCTATTCTAACATGCTAAACCAAGTAGATTTGAATGAACAAAGCTTTAAAGAACTAGATCTACTTAATTAGCACATTCAGAACAAAGTAATCGAAAAGAGAGGAGAATTGGGGTTTGAAGAGATGGACGGAACACTTCAAGCCTTGCTTGATATTTCTATGATGATTTTGGAACCTTGCAACAATAAAATTAGTCTTGTAAAAATGCCGAAGAGAATAGAAGAGAATAGAAGAGACAATTGAGTTCCAATCCTCCTTCGAATTTCTGATCTGCAAAACTATGAGAAAACCCTTGCACAAAAATATTAGATCTAGTGTGTTTGAAAACAAGAAACAAAAAAGAGACTCAATACAACTGAGTATAGTTGGATAGTTTCCTATATCTTAAAAGCAAAGAACAAGTAAACAAGTTAACAACTATAAATGCTTACTCTATATGTCTTAGAATAACCCTCTAAGCTAGATCCATCAACAATTTTAACAAAGGAAATCAAAGCTTTACAATATCACCTCACAACACAAGCATTCATCCAATGGGACAAGGTAGACCTCCAAAGTCTTCAACTTTATTAATCAAAATAGCATCAACATTACAACAAGCAGAGGTTCCTTGCATCCGTCTGGAATAAGGAAGAAGGCCTTGCTTAAATAGAAAAAGAGAGACCCGGGGGGGCCTCACCAACACTGAAGATCAACTCGGAGTGTAACTGAGTTGAACTAAGCTAAAGAGGAGTTTCATTGAGTCTCTTGAAGAGGAACTGTAGAGGTGATTGACACCTCTTTCACCAATATCCACCAACCAATTACTAGCTGCCAACACACCACAAGATCTCCCTGTTACCACCTAATTGGTAACGTTTTGTTTTTCGGAGGTCGTTTAAAGGTCATCTAGTCCATAGTATGCTACAGGATATACAACACCAAATTGAGGAGGAACCTTCATTGCTTCATTGCTATTAGAGGGAGCCTAAAAAGTGACAGAGGGCAGTTGTTCCTCTTGTCCTAAAGACTCTTTATGCAAACAAATTTTGCAAAAGAAGGCTACAAAAATCAAAATACAACTAGCAAGTGGAGATATGATGGGGTCAGTCCATGGGCTAACAAAGATTGCAGATAAACATGACTGACATGATAGCATATGCTAGGAGTGCGCAAATAGAGGTTTGAAGAAGTTCATTTTTTAAACAATCCAAAATTATCAAAAAATCACGGCAGCCAGCGTGAGAACGAGCTCGTCCACCATTAGATCAGTCCTTCTAGTAGTTGATTTACGGAAGAAGTTTTGCACACTAAATAAAGTTTTGGCAGCCACTCAGGTTCCTGTAACAGCCAAATCGCGAAGTCGTGAAGGGTTTTTTTTCTAACATTTGGTGTGGCAGACGAATTCAAAGGGAGGTCGCTGTCAACGGTTATTTGTCATGTGGAGCCTAACTCGACATCATTGACAGCTCATATCACGAAGCTAAATACAAGACAGTACCGTGAATATTGGATTTTTTGTGTGCCACTTGGCAGGGTTCACACCTGAGCAATCGACTATGGTGATCATCACAAAGTTTGGAGCAAGCCGTGAAACCACAAGTTTGAAGGATTTGATTATAAACATGAAGTTCTGAGCAGTCGGCTCGGAGCATCGATCCATGATCCATCCATCTTGGCAGGCAGCATAAAAGTTTGCGGAACTCGCAAATTCTTGGTGAACCTACCATATACTTTGAAAGCAACACGTAGTTTCCCTTTTTGGCCGCCGATGTGTTCCATTTCTTCCGCTGTTTGACAGAGCAGCCACGGCCTGTAAACGCTGGTTCTAGTTGGCAAGAGAGTATCAGTGATCAGTTTCACCTATATCCGTTGGTGGCCGCTTGGGTTCCGATGGGATGACAAACAACAACAGAAGTGACTAGTAGTGGGCAATCCCACATTTTGCAGCCGAGTCGTTGGCGTCATTTTAAAACACCTGAGAGCTCGGATGTGTATCAATCAAACTGACAACCAACGACAAAAGTGAAAAGCGTGGAGCTTGGACCTGCATGGAATAGCTAGCGTGCCACCTATGAACTTGCGGCAACCAGGTTAACGAGACATCTCTTTGTTGAGATGTATCTAGAGTTCGGCCCCATGATTTTAGCAAGCCACTCGACTTATTTCTTCTAGACTTATCATACATGGGGTTTTTGGATGGCAATGAATTCCATTCTTTGATGAGTCACAATGCACTAATGGCATCCTTCAAAGGTTCATTTTCCTACTAAGTATAGTGCTGTGTTATATGGGAAGTGTGCACTTTTAGTCAAAGTAGGAGTCATTTTAATAAAGTGGGAATTCCTTTAATAAAGTGGAGTTTGGACTTTTCGTTAAGATAGGAGTCACATTAAATAAAGTTTGGTCATGTAGCCATTTAGGGAGGAAAAAGTGGATCTAGCATTCACATTTTTTATTATTATTATTATTTATTTTGTTAGAGCCTGTTTTGGCCTATAAAGAAGAAAGTCTTCTTCATTGTAAAACATGGAAAAACTAGGAAAAATCCGACGCCTCATTTGATCCTTTGCGGTGGAAAAATCCACAAAGGAAGCGGGAACAACTGGGTAGTGACCTCAAGACATCGTTAGGCTACACCCTTGTTGGTGTAGTGTTGCACGTCTCCAAGACTCCAACCAACCCACATATTCTTTTCGGGGAGCCGCATTGGATAAGGTTTTTGGACATACTCCTCGTACCTTCGAGTATATCTGGAGTTCCCTTCCCCATAAGTTAATCAACTCATCTCCATATAAATTTAATACTGACCAAGAGCACTTGCAACACTTTTATTTCAACAACACAACAACACTTTCTATCTGTGGACTCCATTTTGACACTGGTTCTTTACATTTTACAATCATTTGTTTTCATGTACTTTGATATATCATACATTGATGTTTATGCTATTGTGATTTAAATCTTGTTGCAATATCTTGTGTTAGTATTTACTTTCATCAAAATCCTAAATAATTTAATCTTTACCATAACACTAAGCCTTAACAACCTTAGCGACTAAATAGGGTCTACCCCCCTTGGCTTCGTTATGAGTTGGCTTAAACAGAGGAGTCAAGAACAACGTGACAACCTTGACTCGAGACTTGCCCCCAAGGACACACCGAGTGGCTTGAAGATTTCTACCACATCCCCCCCTTGGTGTGTGAAAGGCGGAAATAGTCCTCAAATTGGGATCCAAAGGCTTACAACAACATGAAAAATTGAATTTTTTTTATAAAGGGGAGTTCCGTTAGTCTTCTTTTACTTCAATTTTTCATTTTTTTTGCAGAGCTTCCTCCTCTTTTTTTGTAAAATATACAAAAACAACAAGCAACTATTTATTAAACATGCCCAAAAAAACACTTTAAGAGTGTTTTAAAAAAATAAAAAAAATTTACCCAAAAGAATTCGAAGTAAAAAAAAGGTAAAAACTAGTTAAAAAGTGACTGAGATGCCACCCAGCAAAAGTGTGAGGCACTAGAAGAGGGGTGCAACCTCCATCTTTGACAAACTTGCAGTAGCCTCAATCAATACTGAGGATGACCCTTTGATCAAGGAGATGTCTTGCCTTAAATCAGGGAAACCGATAGAAACTGTTTTCAATCAAATCGGACAAGATCCACTGATTTAGGAAATTAGATATTCTCTCCAATTTAATTAATTTTTAATTTTTTAATTGATTTTTTTATTTTTAGGAGATTTTGATTTAAGTGATAAATTTATCACTTAAAACCTAAGAAAAGTGGGTTTAGGGGTACAACGGGTGTTATGAATTAGAAAACAAGCACCCCCATGGCAAAATCCAACTTCTAACCACACTTTTATCACCACAATAATTTTCCCAATTAAACTATTAAAAAATAGCGTATGTTTACGGAAAAAATTATTTTTCTCAAAACCCGAAATAAAACTTAGGGGAACCTAGAACATGTCCATATGACTCAATAATAATGTCTAGCATGTTTATATACATCGACCCATGAACTTTAATAACCTCCTAAGGCCTAACCATCAAGACGACTATTCCAGCTTTGGAGGAGCGGTAAAACACTTGAAAATTATAAGTCGTTTATTCAACAACATATAATTACCAAGGAAACAAATCACCTTGGAATACCAGGATTGATATTTAAGTCCTAGGAAGCCAAATTCTTTACAAAAAATCCATGGTAGCACATTTTTTACAACTTCCCTGCAAGGGATGAACATGTGGTAAAAAAGTAAAAAGGGGGCCTTGGAAGGCTTGAATGGACTTCTGAACTCTTGAATTTGAAAAATGATTTGTTCATCTTTGGAGGCTCACTGAAAGCCCAACTAGATGCAACCTAGTCGGTAACACACTTGCAACACATTTTTCGAATAATACAACACACTCTCTTATCTTTGGACTCCATTTTTTGGCATTGGTTTTTACATTATTCAATCATCTGCTTATATATGCTTTATGTATCATCAGTTAATCTATATGTTGTTGTGTTTCAAACATATACTGTTGCAATCTCTCATTCAAGTATTATTTCCATCAAACTCCTAAGTAACTCAATCATCGTCACACTAAGCCTTAACAGTCTTAGAAGCTAATAGGCTCTACCCCCCTTGGCTTCGATTAGGAGTTGGCATAAACAGAGGAGTCAAGAACAAGGTGACAACCTTGACTTGAGACTTGCCCCCCAAGGACACACCAAGATCTGCCACGTTTTTCCCCTAGGTGTGTGAAAGACGGAAACAAGTCTCATTGTTAGCATAGATAATTGAGCTTGCATGTCCATTTGTACCTTGCAGTATCAGAGTTTAGCACTTGGGTCATCATTTGATCAGTCTTGGCCTAATCAACCAAATGTTAGGAGCAGGGTTTGGGATGAGTTTTAGACCGATGGTTGTGGATGATGATTATTTATGGTCTATCAGTGTTTGTTAGACATATTCATGCTTCAGATTGTTGTTTACTATGATGGCTTGTATTATTTTTTATTATTATCAACATTTGCAGGCTTTTTTATTTTTATTGTTTTGAAATGGATGGGGCCTCTGACGTACCTTTGTGATGGACATATGTTGTATGGGTATTCATTCCTTATTGATTTGGACATTCTAAGCCCATTGGTGCAGCCGGTTTTCAGTTTCGGGAAGTTACAGGAGAGATATGGGTATTTTAGGCATTTTACAGCAGATTTTCCCTGGAAATTAAAAATAAAACACAGTGCAGATGATGGCGAGTTCTCCTAGGGCACCATAGGGAATCATGGGGTGCAGGAAATTGATTGTGCCATATTCATATGGTGCCAGAGCTATCCGTGCTATCAATTGGCTTCAGTTTTTGGTCCTCGGTGAGATATTGGCAGTTGTATGTTGCCAAGGCAACATTTTGATGATAAAAAATGGCTAATGAGGAAGTCGATTTTGGAAAATGGGGCAATGAAATGGCATGGAATTGGTCCGAGGCGCAGTGATTGGGTCACCTTCATCATCCAGCATCAACTTCACTCTACATGGGGTCCACACGTCCTTGATTTATTCACTTGGAGGGCATTTTGATGTATTTTTGAGGGGGACGTCCTAGTAATCTTTAGCACTCCTTGATATTATTTGCCACCACACCTTGTTATTGTGCCATGGGGCCATGCTAGTGAAGGATGTGATAACCTCCTAGCCCCACCATGTGCTATCTTATGATTGTTGGTCATCTTTATGTGGTGCGTCCCCCTCGTTGAGCTTTCTAGTGGTGCACCCCCCTTCTATTATTGAGTTTGTTGTTCGTCGATTGCACACCAGTAGTAGAAACTTTCCGAAAGCTGTCTCCTCACTTAGGAAAGTGGGAGAGGTGTGACCTTGGGGGAAATAGGTACTGTCACCTACTTCTAGCTCCTCCATTTAGGCTAACTCCTAATGAAGCCAAGGGGGGTAGTCCCTACAAAAGAATTTCTATGGCTCTTAGGTTGTTTAAGTGTTTTTATTGGTTACGGATGTGGATGGGTGTTGTTTAGGAGTTATTATGATGAAATATGTTTGTTTATTATGAATTCTAAACACAAGACAAAGCAATCCACGTTGCTATCACAAGAATTAAAAGATAGACAATAATTTGAGAACTCATGAAATGATAAAGCATTCACAGATATAACTTATAATAAAAAAACATCCAATGGACAAATGGCCCAGATTATCAACAGTGCGTAAAAGATAGAACCAGTGCCTATGGAGTCAACTTATCAGAGATGCTTCAAGCGTAAATATGATGTGAATCCCAAAATGATGCTAGTGAATGTTTATTGCGCTTAATCTTGGTTAATTTTAACAATTTTAGATGATCTTGCTTATGGTTTCAGCGAAAGGTTTTCAATAGCCAGAAAAATGTTCCAAGTTAATACATTGGAGACATGACAGCCCACCCAATATCCCAGTCTGGTATCGCGAAGATTGACCAGCTAGCTGAGAAGCTTAGATAGTGGGTAGTTCCGGCGCTTTTACTAAGAAAAACTTATGAAATTTTCTTCAACGCCGGTGCGTTGGTTATGGGTTTAAGTTTTATTGTGTTTTTCTTTGTGAACTTAGCAAGTTCGTTCACTGTTCTGAGTACGAGCCCAACTTGAAAGTCGACAGAGCATACTAGGTGAAGGATAATCAATGAAGTAAATTAATTAGGGAAATGTGAGTTGCAAGATTTTATTAAGTAAATTAATTAAAACTCTTCGATAGAGAGCGCTCTTGGCCTTGTCTTATGACAAAGGTTCAAGAGACTTATCTATTCTATATGCCTAATGCAAGGAAAATGCAAGTCTAACTATGCTCTCCGATAGAGAGTGCTCTTGACTTGGGTTATGGCAAGTTCAAGAGACTTTAGCAATTAATTGATTAAACTTAAGAAAAAATAACTAAACTACCCAAGAGTCTCTTTTAGGTTTTTAGGCCCTAATTGGGAGAGCATGGGGGTAAGTAAACAAAACAAAAGATAACAAAAGAAAAACAACTCTCCGATAGAGAGCACTCTTCATCCACAAAGTGAGATTCAAGAGATTTTGGTATTTTTTAGGTTTTGCAATATTATATCAAAGAAAGAAAAAAAACTTTGAACAATAAAACAGGAAACGTTTTATCTTTTCTACTTTATGAAAGATGAACTAATCAACTTTTCTATCTAACTTCAATGAAAAGCAAAATTCTAACAATTTGAAACTATTCTATCCTATTCTACTTTTAGCAAATTATTAAACAAAACATGAAAATAAGTAGACAATACAAGCTTCCCTCAAATGGGGGAAGAGGGGTGTGGGAGCCGTAATCCCACTTGCTCTTTATTATTTTGTTTACAATGCTTTCCTTTGATGCTTTTTTTTGTTTCTTTTCTTATTCTTGGAAGGCTTTTGGAGCAAGCTTTAGAAAGGGGAAAGAAGAAAGGGGATTATGAGTCTTTTTAAGCTTGATTCTTCAAAATTTCGCCAGCATTTCCGCTGTACCTATCACAAAAGTAAAAAATCAGCGAGCATATATTACTAAAAGATGATGGGAAAGACAATGCAAAAATAAAAAAAAATTGGAAAAATTTTGTACTTAGAAAAAATTTACAATTTTACATGCAAAGAACAAATTTTTCCCTAGATCTAATGAATGATACTAGATCTAACAAAGCCCTAAAAGATAGATCTAAATATGAGTGTTGAAAGCTTGGATCTATTTCTTGAGCAATGCAAAAATTAAAGAGAAGGGTAGAGAAGGAAGTTTCTTGTGGATGGAACACAAGAGATGGAGGAAGACTCCGGCTTTCTTTCGTTTGAGAAGAACACGATCCTTGTAGGCCCTGCAATCACAAAGTGTTAAGCAACCGGTTGCTTGAAGCTTGGGCTAGATGTAGCTAAACTCGCACCCTTTTTCAACCTGTGAACCCTGCTAATACCAAAACTCAGATACAAGTGAGATCATATCACATGAAAAGTATGCTAAGATAGTTCAATCAAGATCAATATTACGTATAACTAACTACTCATATTCATCAAGATTATAACCCTACTTTGTGTAAATAATTGATTTGAAACTACAAACAATTACTCTACCATGCCAACAGTGGCCCTCTTGAGCTTAACAAATAAACTAACATTAAAGGAAATTTGAACTCAAAATGGGCCTTTTAACTTTGATTCAAATTCCATGTCATCATGTGTTAGCCAATGAAATTGCGTTAAATTTGAAATACCATATAGGTCTTAAACACTTTTTTAATATAAATTTGGGGATAGGTATCATAAAAAAAAACTACTTTTTTTGTTTGTATTTTCGACATATCTCCCCGTGTTTTTACTCAAATTTCGATCGGGAGAGCTCATTTAATTCCGCATCCAACGAGTACCCAATTGGCATACTTTCGACGGACCCTGCTACCCCAAAAACAAGAAATACTCACGTTTTTTCAAGTATTTCTTGTTTTTGGGGTAGCGGGGTTCGTCGAAAGTATGCCAAGTGGGTACTCGTTGGATGCGGAATTAAATGAGCTCTCCCGATTGAAATTTGAGTAAAAACACGGGGATATATGTCGAAAATACAAACAAAAAAGTAGTTTTTTTTTTCCTCCAAAATTAATAAATATTATTTTATTAATTCTTTTTAGCAGGCCCATTTTGAGTTGAAATTTCCTCTAATCTCATTCAAAGTAAAAAAGTAATGGGTTCGAAGCAGTATCACCTCAACCATGAAACATTTACCACACGCAAAGAGCTCATGGACCTCCAAAGTCGAAATTCTTATTAATCAAATGCAAGCAAAGCTTGATACAATTTTTACAGAGTAACTCCAGGACAAAAGTTCCATCCTAATAGAGCTAAAGGAGCCTCTATTTATACAATGAGAGAAAGCCCAAAACCCTAACACCACACCATGCAAGGAGGGCGCAAACCTAATGATCTAGCCATGTTGAATGAGCCAAAACCTAAGATGAAGAGCTAAGAGTGAGGGGAGGCCTCCACCTAGGCAAGGCGCCCCCACTCCAACCCTAACCAACCAATCTCCATACCATATGAGTCCTCCATCATAAAAAACGTGAGCTTCCAAAGTTGTGGCGTGAAGGAGAGGAAGAGCACACGTGAGGGTGAGAAAGAGGTAGGTGTGAAGGCTTGGAGAGTCCAGAGGTTAGGTATGGAGGAGCCAATACCTAGAACTCATCAATACATGTCTCAGTTCAACCTCGATCAAAACACCAAGCCAATGAGCAAGCTCCAACTCACCCAAGCGTGGTCATCACTGAAGGATGCGAATTGGCCAAGTGGATGAGGACTCAATGCTCATTGAATGTTGACTGAAGCCGAGTTGTGTTAACTCCAATGATCATTAATGCCTGATGCCATGTCATTCTGCTTTTCATTTTGTTCAATTTGGATTAATTTGGAGGGATTTGGATTTTCTCCAAAATAATCATTTTATTATTTAATCAATAATTTCCCCAAAACTGACTTTTTTGAGAAAATATGAGTTATGTGGCTGAATAATGATCTAAAACTTGGAGCTGGCTGGCTGGTTGATCATGAATGATTTTTTGCTTAAGGTTAGAGCCTTCAATCACTGAAAACGGACCCCGGATGGCTGACTTATTACAAATTGAATTTTTCCATTTAAATTATGGAAAAATTTAATTAAAAACTTAGGAAAAATAAAAAAATAAAAAAAAATTAAAAATTAAAAATTTGACGCTTCTGGTAAAAAAATTTCGGAATTTTTTCCGAGGGTCCTAGTGACTTAGGACATGACCATAGTCTATTCTAATAATGTCTAGTAGGTTTATACATACTCAATTGGGCTCTAATAACCCCCCAAGGCCCAGAATTCAAAATCGGGCATTCCAGCTTTGGAGGAAGGGGGAGAAAACCTCGTCAATTATACTCGACTATAGGCAAAGCATAATTGTCAAGGGAAAAAAACTCCTTGGAATACTTTAGTTGAAATTCTACGTCTTAGGAGACCGAACCACTCAAAACACCCTACTAACACATTTTATTATAAACCCCGCAGGGCCATGGTCATAATTATTCAAAACAAAAACTGACTAGCCAAAACTAGCTAGGCACAAAGGCGGATCATCTGATACACTGGAAACAAACATTTATCATGTTTGTCAACTGGCGGCTTCTCAGCTAATCCAACTATGGTACAAAAAGTTGACAACAGAGTTGATCCGTGTTTGATGTATCCAGCTAATCTTAGCCGTTGATTAGATTGTTTTTATCTTTTGATTGTGACTCTTGATCTTTTTAGATCTATGTTTTATGTACTTGAGAGATCTATATATTGAGATGCTCTCTCATTTGTAAAGAGACTTTTGGCTCTGAGAATATTGAATACAAGAAACTTTTTGCAGAAACTCTTGGAAGCTTTGTGAACATACTTGGATGTGATTGTTATGCCTCTTTCCTAGACATTTCAGTGGATCTTTCATGCAAACAATATTTTTTGTGGAGGCCGTACTGATCTTTTGCAGGGTAGCAAATTGGTTGGAGGAGATTGCTAAGGCGTCTTGCACCATCTTTCGGGAAAATCATTTCATCTTCAGGGAATTTTCAATTGTTACTTAGTGCATTGGATTTCTTTCTGTGGATGACATATGTAGCTTATCTTTTTCATCCGTAAACAAATCTCACTTTGGTAGTTTGATTTTGTAGGTGCAGAGGGGGCGCACTACCTTCACTGGACGTTTTTCTCTTGTTTCTTGTCGGATATCGCTCGAAAATGTAACTAAGTGGAAGGATCATCAACATACAAGGCGGCTGCAAGTATTTTCAGGTATGCTCTACAATGTTAGTATTGTTTTTCATTATTTTCATCCAATTGTCAAGCAAAACCCTTTCTTTCAAACCCTAGTTTTGTTGATCTGATAGATCCGATGAGTTTTTTATGAAAACCATCAAAACCTACTTGGATATTATTGAATAAACCCTAGATCACAAATTTCATAAAATTCCGACTCCATTTTCCCCGAGATCTAGCATTAGTCTCTCTAGGTGGGGGCACCCTCCTTGGGTGGGTGGCCAAATCTTTAGATCTATCAGTTGGGTATGCTTGAACCCACTTTATTTTCACAAATCTATGCTTCAAGCTACTAAGTCTATCCATTTACTACCCCAATCTACTCTTTTGGGTCCACCATGTCCACTTTTGCATAAACCCTAAGTGGGTCTCATTAGGTTTCTCTTGTGTGTGGCTAGATCTCTCTAAATCTATGTTCCTAAACCCTTTGTGGTACTTTTCCAATTAAGTTGAGTCATTTTCCCTATTTTCTAAGCCTTCCCAACTTTTCCCTAACTTCCATACCACATCTCTTCTCTTGATCTAGACTTCCTCACTCATTATCTCTCCTCTTCCAATCATTGCATAACCCTAGGACTGTCTTGAGTAGGTGCGCTAGCCCTCTTAGGCTAGTAGGGTCTCCCCCTTGATCATTCTCTGGATTGATCTAAAGCGACAAGAGCCCATCCGGTGTGATAACTACCCTTCATCCGTAGTGGACAAGGCCTTTGTTGTGTCACTGGTTAGCTACCTCACCTCTACTGTCCTGGATATGATACCTTTAGTGGGTAGCTACACTTTGTGTGACAACAAGACCTCCAAAGCCTTTCTATTATTCCAAAGAGTATTACAACTACAATACAACACTTGGGCATTTTTTCGGTCCTCTGACCATGCCAAACAATGAGCTTGGAGCCCTGCTTAAATAGCAAAAATGCCAAAAGGGGGGTGTAATCCTTACTGGAGATGGAGTGGAGTTCGATGAGTGATTCATGGATCTTGTTGGGAGTTGGGTGCAAGGAGAAAATGCCACCTCTAGCAAGAGAGAGATGCACTCACCTACCAAGCCACTACAAGGTTTCAATGGGTGCCACATAAGAGATGCGCCTCCATGAGAGGGAGGACACATCCCTAAACTTGTGTAAGTCGCAATCATGTGAGATCATCCTCAATCAAGACACTAACTACAACAAATCAACTTTTAATGATGATGTTTTGTGAGGCAACAAAACGCCTTAACCTATGGCACATACGACGACTTCACTTGCCATGTAAGCGACACATGAGAGGGTGTGGTGGGCACATTCCTCAAGTGAATGAAGTCGCCACCTTTCATTTGGGACCCACTTTGAGTTACCCTCTCTTTTAAAACATTCACCTTTAAACTTAGACTAAGTTGACTTCCACATAAAAGACAAAAACCACCTTTTCCAACATGTCCCTATGACTTTTTTCAACTTGTCCTTTTGTGTATTATTAGCATTGTTTGGGCATTTTGTCGCATCTTTAAGAAAAGATACTTGATGGGATGCTTTGGTCACCCAAAACATATGAAAAGTGGGTCCCGGGGTGAAGAGGACACTCTGAGTGTGAAAACGAGCATCCACATGCTAAATTTCGTCTCCGGATTAAGTTTTTATGCTTTTTACAAATTTTTTAATTAAACCATTAAAAAATGGCCCATTTTTTGCGGGAAAATGTATTTTTCTCGGAATTGAACAAAAACTTAGGGAGACCTAGCACATATCCATACGACTCAAAACTGATGCATAGCATGCTTATATACATTGACATGTGAACTTTAATAACCTCCTAAGGCCTAACCACCAAAATGACCATTCCAACTTTGGAGTAGCGGTGAAAAATTCGAAATTATACATCGCTTATTCAACATTGCATAATTGACAATGGAAAAAACACCTTGGAATGATCAGATTGATGTCTAAGTCTTAGGAATCCAAGTCCTTTACAAAATGTTTTCCATGCTAGTACATTTATTACAATTCCCCCAAGGGAGCTATGTCATAGGGTTCGCCGAAGCTGAGCCTCCAGGTTCGGAATTGGACGAACCTAAAAAAAATTAAAAAATTCGTTGAGGTTCGCCGAAATTCATTCCGAACCTGAAAGGCGAACCGGTTCGTTGAGGTTCGGCTATCGGGTTCGCCGGACCTGATAAAAATGAACCCTAAGGCAAGGGTTTACGTATCGGGCAGGGTTTTTCTCCATGGTTTCGATGGAGTAGGGTTATTTATCTCCCGTGAGCGACAACTCTGACAAGTGACTCGACTGTATGCTCTCGAGCTGCAAGCCTTGACTGCAAGTGACTCGACACTAACCTCCCGAGCTGCAAGCCTGTAGGCTGCAACTGCACCTTTCCGACTCCCGAGTGCCAAGAACCCTGTGAGTCCGGGCCTCCGGCTACTAAGATCGAGCCGTTCAACTCTTGTTCATCGAGCCGCCAACAGAGTATATCGAGGCATTCATCTCGTTCATTGGAGGGCCGAGGCATTCAACTCGTTCATTGGAGGGCTCAACTTTCAAGCTACAGGAAAACGAACCTGAAGTGTGTGTGTATATATATAATATATATATATATTTGAAAAATGTATATAGACGAACCTATGTCGAACCCCATCCGAACCTCATCGGCAAATTCGAACCCAAATTGAACCTGAAGGTCGCCTAACCCAAACACGAACCTGAACCTTGTGACATTGCAAGGGAGTATGAACATGTGGTACAAAAAATAAAAGGGCCAAGAAGGCCTGATGGACTTCTGAACTCTGATCATGAACAAGTATCTTTGTTCAAACATTGCCGGCTCACTTGAAATCCAACTAAGTACAACTTAGCTGGTAACAAGTCATATCAAATAGTTTTTCTTGTTTGGTGATGTTTCATGAGTAAATGAGCATTGAATCTAAGCTTGCAAGTAAATCATAGATTGTTTTTCGTTCATAAATTTAATCATATAATTTCCATCCAAGTGAAAAGGTGAGAATAATACATCATTTATGGTCAATCTCATTTTTGCTACAAATGTATGAGCCCTCTCAGAATACCTCATGACCCCACCAAAAATCCAAAATTATAGTATATTTTTCTGTTTATTGCAATCTGAAATTTTGAATGCAAAAAATCAGGCTTCCAAAAATAAATTTGGTGCCCAAAAAACCTCATTTAAATACCTTTTAGTCATCTGTAATTTTCTGTTATAATTTTCAAATTATCTAGTAAAAAGTTCATTTTCAGATTGCTGTTATGCCATTTAATTCCACTTTAACCTATCCAAAAAAGGCCTCAAGTGTTGCTGTCCAGATTTGTACTATTCCAGAATAATCCTTCGCCAGATCTGTCCTTCGCTGTACTGTACCCTTCTTTTGGCTGAGTTAAATAATTTATAAATCTGGAAATTACCTCTTTACCAGTAATTTTACATACCAGATTCATCCTAAGTCCAGTTTGTGTTACCTTTTTCTCTTTCGTGGACTTAGATTGCTGTAGGGACTTCCCCCCTTGAGTTAGATAGGACATCTAACCCAAGAGTAAGAAAGGCAAGACTATTGACAGTGGGTAGTTTGCCTCTTGGTTGTCGTTGGGTTCTCGCATGTATGGTTGGGACTTTTCCACTTAGCTAGAACTTGGGAGGTAAGGGCCAATTTCTGATTCTCTTTTTACTGGAGGTTGGATTGTTTACAAGGATGAAGTCATTTCCTCTCATTGTGTGTCTGATTTCACTTGTTGCATCACCCTGTTTTTAGCCACTTTAAGGTTTTCCTCCAGCAATTGTAGACTCTCTTGGGTCTGCTAAAGATGAGAATAAACTTCTTGGAGCTTGGAATAGCCCTGCAAGTAATATGTAATATCCCAAATCCCGATATTTTCTAATTCTAAGCAAATACACTGATACAACCGGGCATGCAAATTGCCATACAAAAATCCCTATTTTATAGCAAAAATTAGGGTTAGGGTTTGTGGGATAGAATGAACACTTATCACGGATAAGCTGGCTGGACTGCTCCTGAGAGAGTATGCATGCATCAAGAGCTGAATCGGAGATGAACTGATATCTTCTGCTTCCGGTGAAACTTCAACAGCACGAACCCCAGATCAGCTAAGGGTGATGTTTTCAGTGAAGGAGGTGTCCGATGAAGCTACTGATTTGCAGGACTGATAGCCTTCTCGTGCTGGAGAGAATGCCTGGCACATGCGGAAGTTCTGAGGTCTCTAGGCAGGCTAGCGAATTGTTCTAGAGGTGCAGCTGCTCATGCCCCCCCTAATCCTGAAATGGCTGATAACTGCTTAGGATGAGCACGATCGGATCTGATAATCACTGGATACTGGAGTAAGATGCCGATGATGAGAATGGTGCCTGGGTTGCAAAGTAAAACTGAGATTTGAAGACCCAGCGAATGATTAGGGCTTTCTGGCTGAAAACCCCTTACGGCTGCACACGTGCCCCTGCAACAATCTCTGTAGTATACTGGATAACTATGAATGAATGGAAGAGCAAATGGTGAACCTGTATGGCTTACCTTGAATGAGACTAGGGCAGATATCTCACTGCCGAAACCCCGCTAGCTGAAGACGCTGTCTCCAACCCCAACTGTTGTGCTGCACGCTGTGCTGTTAATCAAGAGCTCCATAATAATAATCATCAAAAGTGAGTCTCCTTTCACTTTATCTTCTTTTTATAACTTTCAACTGTGAAAACCCTAATCTTTGACCTAATTAGGTCACTTTATTTTCTAATTTGCAGTTGACTTGCATGCATGCGCATAGAGATTTAAATGAGTGCATGCATCATTAAATAATGCTTAGATGGCATGCATGAAGGTGGCCTTTGGCCCTGGTGGCCCTTTTTGACCTAATGGTGATAACATGATGATGCCCTAGATTTTTTATAGATGGCATCAGTCTTTAGATGATTCCCTAACTATCAGTAACCGCTCGAACCCATAGGAATCACATAGGTTAGCGGTTTTGGTCCTCAATGCCTAATCAGAAGAGGACATTACAGTCCTCCCCACTTGAGATTGCTTGTCCTCAAGCAACTGCAAACTGGGATGCAGCAATACCTGTTCACCCTCCCATGTGGCATCCTCTGGTGGTAGTTCCTTCCACTGAACCAAGTATTCCCTAATTACCCTGTTCCTGAGTTTCCTTTCTCTAGTCTGTATGATCCGTTTAGGAATCAGTATCAGCAGTCCTTCATCATCTAAAGGAGGTAATTCTGTTGATGGAGCAATGTGTTTCCCAAGGGTCTTTTTCAGGTTGGACACATGGAAAACATTGTGAATTTTACTTTCCTGTGGTAGTTCTAGTTCATATGCCACCTCTCCCACCTTCTTGATTATTCTGTAGGGTCCATAGAAGCGAGGTTTTAACTTTTCTGCTCCTTTCTTCTTAAGCGAAGACTGTCTGTAAGGTTGGAGCCTTAAGTATACCAAATCCCCTACCTCAAAGCTCCGCTCAATCCTGTGTTTGTCTGCATATAACTTCTGCTGATTCTGGGCTGTCTGTAAGTTTTCCTGCAAGATTTTAAGAATATCTTGACTGTCCTGTATCCAATCCTTTGCCTTAAGAGCCCTACTGTCTCCAAATACCAAAACTGCATAGTCCAAGGCCTCGTAGCCATATAATTCCTTAAAAGGAGTCATCCTAATAGACATGTGATAGGTAGTATTGTAGCAATACTCCCTTAAGTGTAGCCATTTGATCCAGGTTCGTTGCTTCCCTGTTACGTAGTTCCTCAGATATCCTTCAATCCACTTGTTGACTATTTCAGTTTGTCCATCGCTCTGAGGATGATAACTCGTGCTGGTAGCCAGTTCGGTCCCCACTAATCTAAATAGTTCCTGCCAGAAGGCACCTGTGAATCTGCTATCCCGATCACTGACAATGGTCTTAGGTAACCCATGTAACTTGAAGACCTCCCTGAAGAATAACTCAGCTACTTGAGCTGCAGAGTAATCTGATGATATAGAAAAGAAATGTGCAAACTTGGTCAGTCTGTTAACTACTACATATAAACAATCTCGCCCTTGGACCTTGGGCAACCCTGTAATGAAGTCCATAGAGACGCTTTCCCACTTCTGTTTTGGAATTGGTAGTGGCTAAAGCAACCCTGCTGGATGAATGTTCTCAATCTTGTTCTGTTGACCGATGCTACATTCCCGTACGTGCTGCATAACTTCCCCCTTGAGGCCCTTCCATGAGAACCTCTCTCGGATCTGTCTGTAGGTCTTCAAGAAACCTTGATGTCCTGTTGGCCTGATTTTCTGACCTAGGCCAACAAGGAGATTATGCCCACACAATCAGCTTAAAGCAGCGTCCGGTGTGTTTGGAGTAGCAAAATCTCGCAGGTTATGGTCCTGCTACCAGCTGAATTTTTCTCTTAAGGAGAAACTAAAATTCAGCGAAAATCTATCCTAATGCTATTTCTGTCTAACTAAACTCTAAAAATTATTTTCAACTACCTAAAGTATCCTACAGTTGCTTTCCTAAGGAAAGTCTTCGATTTTTTGAAGATTTTATTTCTAAATATAAACAAACTATTAGAATTATTCTAAAATTACACAACTTCTATTTAACAGCTGTTGACTGTAAACTATACTAAAATAATACTAATCTGAACTATCTTAACTATTCTATCTATCCTATCTCAGCTGAGAGTGATTTGAGTATTTATATTAATTATTAATTAATAATATGATAAACAGAAAGATAAGGAATCAGATCTTAAATAAAAATGCTTAGATCATCTGCACTAAATCATCCTGCTATAAAATGACTTTGACAGAGAAACTAAAATAATTAATTACTTCGAGTTTTCTGAAATGTCTAATCAATTAATAATTAATAACCAACATTAGATATTTGAATAAGAAATAATGTTCAGTAAGAAATCATTGCAACAATACAGATGAAATCAAACAGACATAAACATATATATATCATCATATCTTGAATTTTCAATAGTAGCACTGAAAAGTAGACACACTGAAAAATTCAGTTACAATAATATACTAATTCAAATACAATATTGCTTTGACAAAGTGAAATACCGATTAAAACACAAGCATAACAAAGTATACTGTATTAAAGTTAAAGATAGAAGATCATATACTGAAATATAAAGAGTATCCAAAATAATACCATTCACGATATCAACTTGGAGATTTCCAGTCACATCCCATGCCTAAAGATAAAACTTCAGCAGGAACAACACTAGTATCAAAATAGTATTTCAAGTATTTTTGCTTCAGTCACTCCATCTCTTATCACATAAAAATTCCTAACTTATATAATACTACCAGTCTCTCGATTCAGTGTTCCCATCAATGCTGCATGCAATACTATAGGATTCCTATAACTATCAAAGAGAATCGAATCTCTTTTCATCAGACACTTGTCACTAAAAGATAACAATAAAAACAACTAGCCTGAAACTGTTGCTGGTTTAAAGGAACTGGTAAATTCGTGGCTGTTGTTGAAATGCCAGTCTTCAATGAACAGCCACGTCTTCCAACTGAAATCCCGGATATTAGAAATGCCTTGAAACTGTAGTGAATATCAATGACATGCCCACCTGTTTTAAACAAACAAAAGAATCTCATTAAAAACCAATTAAAACAGAAATAACAAAAGAAACTATAATTCATATGTGTGCCTGTAAAATCTGCGATTTTACAGGCATGCACAAAAGAGCTGTTATTACCTGTTTAACAAAGAGACAAATCATGTAACCGCAAATGGGAATAATCATTAAGCTTTCTTTTGCAAATCAACCACTCTTCTGGCTTCAGCTAGTTTGGCTCTAAGCCTGATAATCACTAACTTTTGTTTTTCTACCTGTTCAAGCAGATGTTGATTTGTACCTATTATTGACTTTTTCGCCTTTTTATATTGGTTCTTTTTGCTATTCATTTCTTTTCACCTGTTGATCCAGTTCAACAACTCCTCCCTGAACGTCTTATTTTCCTCCTCTATCAGAGCTGCATGGGATTGACACTGTCTAAGTTCATCTTTCAATTCTATAATCTTGGACTCGTGTACTCTGTCCAAAACTTGTTGAAGAGTTTCTTCTTCGTTTTCGTGACACGAATCGGCTGCTTGAGGAGGATTAGGATTATCTATGTTTTGACCAGATGATTGAAGACTGATAAAAGATGGTTCGGGATCCAAACTATGGGTGTCCATACACGATGGAGCAACTTCTGCCTTACCCGGCTCTGTAATGTTTTTAATTGATTTTGCACTATTATCCTTTATAAGAGTGGGTTCATTTATATGAGTAGTTCCGAGATCCAACGATGGAACGTCGTCCTCAATGTGGACAATCGAAGGCTGAGCACCCTGTTGATTAGTCATAGGAATAGAACCTGTAGGTGCATTGTTCATGCTTCTGGTGACTCTCCTCGAACGAACAAACACAAGATTGTTTGATTCAAAGCCTCCTCTGTCACAGCATACCTGTGCTAGTTGATCTAGTTTATGCATAGACTCCTTGCCATGTTTACAAGGATTATTTGGCTCAGAGAAATTTTTACAATTAACAGCGTTAATATCTTCATTTTTGGTTAACCTGTCCTCTGTCTTTGCAGGATTACTACGACGTTTATCAGATGGGGGTCGATTCAAGGTTACTTCAGAGTAACAGGGAGCTACGTTTCCAACACCATCATCACTGATACCAGCATTTATGGGTGGATTGGCTTCTTCAAGCCCATTATCCTTTGACTCAGCCTCAGGATCATTATTAACCTCGGGCTTTACAGTAGCCTTTCGCTTCTTACGGGTCTTTGGGGAAGGGTTTGGCCAGTATTGAGTCAGCCCCAATTGACATTCAATTAAAAATTCATCCCACGATTTACCATTCAAAGACAGCTGATGCTGTATTATAATTTTGACTAAACCATGATGAAATAGACTCCTATCAGGATTATCGAAACTTTGAACCGAATGCGACATTTTTTTCAGACTTTGCCAAAGATAAAACGGTAGATTAAGTTTATAGCCCTTTAATGCTAACAGGAGTCGTAGGTGGTAATAGTGCAGGTGAGAAAAACGTCCATCGCATGACACATACCTGACCAAAATCTCGTAGAAGGCCCGCCATTCTGGCTTCAGGAACCTGACCGAAACCCCTATCTTCAGTTTTGCGCTATCAGGCAATGGCAATAGCAAGGACAAACACTTCTTTTTATTTACTTTTCCACCCTTAAACCACCGCTCTCCAGTCTGTGGGAGCCTCGTTGCCTCTACGATTTTGTCTTCATCAACGATGAACTTGAAACCCCTAATCTGTGCTATGTTTTCGTTCAAGCTTAAAGCAAATAGCTTGGTCACCTCCGTGTTATGACCGCTAAAGCTCCTGAAGAAATGCCCCCATCCAATTTTCTTAAATAGCAAGGCAACCTTCTCATCAACTTCAATAAGCTCTGACCCTGAGATTTCAAAACGACTCAGTGGTGCCATGGCTTCCTCACCACTATCCTGATTACGAAATGGAATGAACGGAGTTGTGAAGAGGGAGGGGATAGGTATCCAGGTGCATGACATGATGCGAAATATCAAATCTTCACATGACTCATATTTGACAGTGATGAAGGCTCTAAATTTGGCCATTTCAATCGAATTTAGCGATGATGAATACTACAACCAGCGTCTTGCTATGATAAATGCATGACTAGCCACGACTAACAGTAAGACTTAACCAATTCTACATATCAGGGATTATCCGATTCATGAATCGTAAATCGAGACATTGATTACACACAGTGGGCATGATGAGCTCGTACCTTGTTACGAAATGAAATAGATATCAACATTAAATCCTGCTGATACGATTCATCAATACATTCACAGCTATCGGTTAATCGCGAGGTGTCAGCCAAATCTCCATGCCAGCGCAGCGATCCGAGTAACAGGTGTTATTTATTTGACATATGGGTCACGTATCCTTGTAAACACTGTCAATTTGATGGTCTCCTCCAGATTATTCGTGAAAGGTGGTAGCGTTTATTGACATAGCGATATAGTATCAAAACTATACACCCTAATGTTTTGCAATACAACTAACTAATCATCCGAATAATCATTTAGGTCATGTATATACATAGAGTTTCACTTTGAATTATAATCTTAAGACTTTACAAAACCTTATCCATTAATATCGCCAATCGAATTTGATAAGATGCAAAGCCATCAAACTATGGCATATAAAGATTTCAAAATGATATTTATTTATTTGCTTTTCACTAACTATATATATACAATTCCACAAAATAATGATATTAAGTTATGAATGGAATATGAACCTTTAGGTTTAATAAGAGTTTTAATTTAATAATTAACCTTTAGTTCTTATCAATAACCAGCTTCAAAATGTGTTTTCGTTGAATCTCAATTAGCATACTATTATATTTTTTTAAATTTCTTAAATCATATATATAATCATACAGATTAATTAATGATGAATTGATTATATAAAAATTTATGGAACTGACAGCTGCTAATTATCAAGTTTATGAAAGATGGTTTCATCAGCTTCTAATATGTCCCTGGACTTTTCTATAATTGAGAGTACTTTCAGAATCGAAGATTCTGAAGGCACTCTTTTATAATTTTTTTTTAATAGGTAAATCATAAAAGAGAGCTGATCTCCCTTCATCTTAATGAAAAATGAAGGGGTTGTTGTTGGCTGCTAACATGTCCTGATAATGGAGAGTCATGTGCTGCCTGAATGATCGTTTTCTTCAACGTGGATTCTGGGACAAGGTATATCCTGCTCTTGTAATAGATGATGTCATCAACAATCCTGTACCTGTCATCCTGAATTTGTCCATCCAATAATTCGCAAGCGAATTTATTTTTGGAGTATTCTACTAAGAGAAGTGCCCTCCAATCTGTGGATATACTCCTGAGAGATAGTGAAGCGGGACGCCTAGATAATGCATCAGCTACTACATTATTCTTACCCTTTACATACTCGATCTCGAAATCGTAGGCTTGTACTTTGCTAACCCATTTCTGCTGGCACTCCTTTAGTTCCTTCTGCTCCAGGAAATACTTGAGGCTGTTATGATCTGTTTTGATTTTGAACTTACTGCCCACTAGGTACTATCTGAATTTTGTGAAAGCATGTAAGATGACTAGCATCTCTTTGTCATATATGGAGTAGTGGCACTCGAAGTTCTTCAATTTACGGCTCTCAAATGCAATAGGGTGATGATTTTGCATCAATACTGCTCCTAACCCTTCCCCTGAGGCATCACATTCCACTACAAAGGGTTGTGAGAAGTCTGGTAATGCTAAAACTGGACAGGAACTCATAATAACTTTTATCTCTTCAAAAGTTTTCTGTGCCAAGTCTGTCCAGGTGAATGCTCCTTTCTTTGTGAGATTTGTGAGGGGTGCTGCAAATTGGGAGAATCCCTTAACGTACCATCGGTAAAAGGTGCACAGTCCTAAGAAACCTCTCAATTCTGTGACTGTTTTTGGCGCGGCCCAATCTCTGATAGCTCGGATTTTCTCCATGTCAACCTGTACTCCTTCCTCATTGATTATGTGCCCTAGGTACAACATTTCCTTCATGCCAAATTCACACTTGGACATTTTCGCGTAAAGCGACTGTTCTTCTAGAATACTCAATACTTCGTCTAGGTGTTTCAGATGCTCCTCCCATGTTTTGCTGTGAATCAGGATGTCATCAAAGAATACTAGCAGAAACTTACGTAGCTGAACTTGAAAGGTATGGTTCATGCATGAATGAAAAGTGGCTTTGGTAAGTCCAAAAGGCATGACCAAAAACTCATAGTGACCATAGTGACAGCGAAAAGTTGTTTTGGAGATGTCTTGGTCCCTTACTCGGATCTAATGGTACCCCAAGCGAAGATCAAACTTGGAGAAGTATTTGGCTCCCCAAAGTTCATCCATGAGTTCATCAATTCTAGGGATGGGATACCTGTTCTTAATGGTCTTTTTGTTGAGTGCTCGATAGTCGATGCACATTTGCAGTGTACCATCCTTTTTCTTGACCAATACTACTGAGGATGCGAAGGGGCTAGAACTGGGCCGAATGTATTCAAGCTCCAGTAATTCTTTGATTGTTTTCTCGATCTCATCCTTGTATCTTTTGGGATGCTGGTAAGGAGTGGTGATAACTGCTTGTGTCCCCTCCTCTAGCTCAATAATGTGTTCAAAGCCTCGGTTTGGCGGTCTACCTGATGGAAGGTCCTGAAAAACCTTTTCATGCTTCTATAGCAAGGCCTGAATGTCACTTGGGTGTCGTGTGTTGGTTTCCTAAAGGTGACCAAACATTCTGCCGCCCATTCTATATCATCCTGTTGGAGTACTGCCTCCATTCTCTGTGACGAGACCGGTTTTGGGGGATAAGTGTTCATGCCCCTCAAAACTACTCGTTTGTCGTCTAGCCCCTGGAATTCCATTTCCATTTCCCTGTAGTCTGTAGTGTATTTCCCTATGGAATAAAGCCACTGAACACCCAATACCACATGAGTATTCGATACATCTACTACATAGAAGGAATTTGTCATCTGATAGTTACCTAAGGTGACATTCAATTTTGGAATCCAGTAGTTTCACTCCATGCTGGAGTTCCCGGCTACTGCTATAGTGAATCCTTCGAACTTCTCGGTCTGCATACCTCTCTTGGCTACCCAAGCGGAGTCAATGAAATTGTGGGTTGCTCCCCCATCAATCAATACTCTTACTCTGTGACCCTGTACTACTCCTCTGACCTTGAGAGTATGGAATCTTGGTACTCCAAATAACGTAGCAATGACTCTCTCTGGTGTATCACCCTGGTGTGATTCTTCCTCAGTTGCCCGTAGTTCTTCTGTGGCCTTCTGCTCATAGTCATCCTCATCACTGTCCGAATATACCTCGATGTAGTGAGCCTTCGCTTTCCCTGCACACCTGTGTCCTGGTACCCATAGTTCCTGACAAGTGAAACATAGTTTCTTCCTCCTCAAGTCTTTCCTAGTGTCCTCGTCTAACCATGTTTTCTTGGGAACATCCTGCTGGAAAGGTTTCATGTCCTTGTCCCTAACAGGAAAGTTGGTTTTGATCGGGAACCTGTTCTTGGGGACTGAATCCTATAGATCTCTGGCTCTGCTAATGGCATCCTGCAGAGTGAGGGGTTTGTAGGCTTTCACCCATCCTTGTAGTGGCTCTGTTAGGGCCTTAGTGAATAACATAGTCAACCTGCTCTTTGACACATCTATTACCACGACCACTATCCTCTGGAATTTTGAGATGAAGGCTTCTGCACTACCTGTCTGTTTGAGTTGAGCCAACTCCCTGAAATGTATCTCTGGATCCTTCCTATCAAACCGCTCCATGAGCTTCTAAGTGAACTCACCGTAGGAGTGTATGGTGTTGTGACCCAATGTCACCAATCCGTGGTACCACCACTCATGAGCCTCTCCGTCGAAGTGGAGTGTAGCCAATTTAATGGCATCTGTCTCTGTCATGGGATTGAGTTAGAAATAGGTATCCAACTTTTGAACCCATATCCTCGTTGAACCTCCGCGAGTCCCATCAAAGTTTGGGATGGTCAACCTGCCCAAGATCTTCTGCAACTCATAGTTGTGATTGAATCCCTTGTTGAAATTCCTGGGCCTGTTCCTACTGTTCATGTTGCAGAAATCCGAAAAAGACATGGCAGCATGAAACTCATGCCCTAAGTCTCTATATTCTTGCAAATAAGCCCCAAAAGGTTCGCTACGTTCTACCTGCATGACTAGACCACCTATTGTATCTGCCAAGAAGTGAGGCATGGTAGGCCTGTTGGAAGGTCTGCTATATATGTGCAGTGTATTCTGTATATTAGTGTACGCAACCTTTCCACTGCTGCTTGTAGATCCTCGATCTACCAGTGAGGGAGGTGTACTGTTGATACCTATTTCTGGTTTCACAGATAATCTATTGATTGCATTGAGTACATCTTTTTGCCCTTTGGCTAAGTCTTGCAATGCAGATACTAAGTTGCGAAACTCCATCCTATCCTCTTCTTCTCCCGTTCCTTTTCTCTTATCAAAGTGTATACCTGTTTGTTCCATGTCTAAGATGATATCCTCTAGTTGGATATCCTCAAATTTCCCCGTGTATCTACTCTTTCTTCTCCTATAGGTTACAAAAGGGTCTCCTTCTGTATTCATCTATGTCTCATTTCTTAAGCCCACAGCTGGCCAAGAAGATAGCTTTGATACCACTGTAATATCCCAAATCCCGATATTTTCTAATTCTAAGCAAATACGCTGATACAACCGGGCATGCAAACCTCCATAAAAAATCCCTATTTTATAGCAAAAATTAGGGTTAGGGTTTGTGGGATAGAATGAACACTTACCACTGATAATCTTGCTGGACTGCCTTTGAGAGAGTATGCATGCATCAAGAGCTGAATCGGAGATGAACTGATATCTTCTGCTTCTGGTGAAACCTTAACAGCACGAATCCCAGATCAGCTGAGGGTGACGTTTTCAGTGAAGGAGGTGTCCGATGAAGCTGCTGATTTGCAGGACTGATAGCCTTCCCGTGCCGGAGAGAATGCCTTGCACATGCGGAAGTTCTAAGGTCTCTAGGCAGGCTAGCGAATTGTTCTAGAGGTGCAGCTGCTCATGCCCCCCCTAATCCCGAAATGGTTGATAACTGCTCAATATGAGCACGATCGGATCTGATAATCATTGGGTACTGGAGTAAGATGCCGATGATGAGAATGGTGCCTAGGTTGTGAAGTAAAACTGAGATATGAAGACCCAGCGAATGATTAGGGCTTTCTGGCTGAAAACCCCTTACGGCTGCACACGTTCCCCTGCAACAATCTCTGTAGTATATTGGATAACTATGAATGAATGGAAGAGAAAATGGTGAACCTGTATGGCTTATCCTGAATGAGACTAGGGCAGATATCTCACTGCCGAAACCCCGCTAGCTGAAGATGCCGTCTCCAACCCCAACTGATGTGCTTCACGCTGTGCTGCTATTCAAGAGCTCCAAAATAATAATCATCAAAAGTGAGTCTCCTTTCACTTTATCTTCCTTTTATAACTTTCAACTGCGAAAACCCTAATCTTTGACCTAATTAGGTCACTTTATTTTCTAATTTGCAGTTGACTTGCATGCATGCGCATGGAGACTTAAATGAGTGCATGCATCATTAAATAATGCTTAGATGGCATGCATGAAGGTGGCCTTTGGCCCTTCTTGACCTAATGGTGATAACATGATGATGCCCTAGATTTTCTATAGATGGCACCAGTCTTTAGATGATTCCCTAACTATCAGTAACCGCTTGAACCGATAGGAATCACATAGGTTAGCGGTTTTGGTCCTCAATGCCTAATCAGATGAGGACATTACATAATATGTGATGCTAGGAGTGAGTACCACATAGAGAATCTTGAATGGAGTCATTTTAGTGGCTTTGTGATAAGTTGTATCATAGCAACCACTCCACTAGTAAACTCTATTTGATCCATTGGGACTGTTTGTCTGAAGCATAGCAACAAAGATAATCCTCAATACATTTTCTCTGGGGATGATAGAAAAAATTCATAACAAGGGTGGTTCCACTTAGCTTCCAGTGCTTCTTCCAGAAATTGCTTGTAAATTTGGGCTGTCTATCACTTATTATCACCCTAGAAAAACCATGAAGCTTGTGGATTTGCTTCTTGAGAACCTCCATTACTTGGCTAACCGTATATGTACTTTGGATTCCATAAAAATGTCCATATTTAGTGAGTAAAAAATAACATTTTAACCTTTTGATTTTGGTATGCCTGTTATGCAACTATTGAAATTTATTCCCACCTTTTATTGGGAATGGGTAAGGGTTGAAGCAACCCATGAGCTCTAACTGTTTCTCCCTTGTTCCCTTGGCACATGTGGCATTTTGTTACAAAATACTGAACCATAACTCTTTAGTCCCTTCCCCAAAAAAGCTTTCCTGACCCTTTGATATGTCTTGAGGAGCCTTGAATGTCCTGCTAATGGTGATTTATGAGATTCAATAAGGATTTGTCGTTCGAACATGGATTGAGGACTGAAATATATCCTATCGTTGTAGCAAAGGGATCTTTGCCTTCCAAACAAAGTATTCTGAAGAGCTATTCCCATCACGCAGAAGCCATATTTTCTGTCGAGTAGTATGATCTTTTTGCCATTCTTTGAGGAGTGCACGAGTTGCACAATGTTTTTGAATTGAAGGTAACTTCTGACATCTACCAAAGGTTTCTGCTTTTTTTCTTAGCTTTCCCCTTTTTCTGCTTTTAGCAGGCCACATTGTTGTTCTTGACTGCATCCCAATCCTTGGGAAAGAAGAGCATGTGAGTTGCACAATGTTTTTCCAACTGAAGGGTACTTCACAGATCGACCAAAGCTTTCTGCATTCTTTCTTGGATTTTTCCATTTCTTCTTTTGGCAGGCCATATTGCTCACCTTGACTGCAGCCCAATCCTTGGTTCTTTATTTTGTAAAAGTTTCGGTCCACGTAGTCTTTCTTTTCTTTATGCTGATGTTATTAGATGTCCCTTTCATATCACTTAAATTTTACTTCGTGTGTCTACCCCTCTGTATCTGTGGAAATTCAAAACAATCTCATAATTTTCAAATTCTGTATGCAGGAGACTGTAAAGAAGGGTATTACATTGGAGTTGAAGTGGCCAAGGCTGATACTCATGCAACAAAGCGCTTTTTAGGACCAAATGTTTGGCCTTCAGCAGGTTCTATTCTGGCATTTTACCTCTTGCATGCCATTACAATGCTTGAATATACTTTATCAAGTGAAATCAGAGTTAAATGTTTTCAGGTATTATATTCATGAATTGCAGAAGCTTGTAGTCTAGTCATTACAATTCAATGCTTGTAGAGTTCCAATATGCTAGGCGTTTGTTCACCCTTGAAATTTGTGTTCAGCAGCTGATTTAAAATCTTCCTTCGCTTAAAGTTTGCTGAATATATTCTAGAGGAACAACTTATATCGATAGTAATTACTGGACATGCTCTATCTCCGTCCAATTCGTGTCATTTATAATGCCCTAGTTTTTCGCTTTATTTTTTTGCTATTGTCATGATTTATTTCCTGATAAAATGCAGATATTTTGCCTGGTTGGAGGCAGACTATGGAGAAATATCATCAAGAAGCATTGTAAGCTTTTCCACCTTCATTTGGAGTAGTTTCAAAGGGAATTCTGTACTATACAAAGATGTGATTTACGATCATATCTCAAACTAACTAATTATCTTCTATTTCTTTCTTAGGAAAGGAAACGAGTCAAATGAACTTCATATTTTACGGTACTAAATTACCAAAGGAGTTCTAGAGCAAAGTGAGTGGTTTATGCCCCTAGAGTTTGAAGGATTGTAGGGTTGGATTGATTCATTGCACCATAATTTTTGAGGTGTTAATTAGTGTGGGGTAATATTTTGGTGATGATACTTGATTTATATGATGGAGCATATACAACTAAGTTGCATGAAACTTGGAAACATTTCGAAGTTTCCGAAATGGGAATCTTTGGAAACGTGACCCCCCCAAAGTGACCGCGGGGTCCCGTCAGGCTACATCCTAGCTGGTGTAGTGTTGGACATCCCCCTGTGACTCCATTCAGCCCACATTTTCTCGTGTGCCATCTAGACATATTCTCTATACCTTTGTGGTATATCGAGAATCCCTCTCCCTCTAATTCACTCATTAATCCACAATAATTTAAAATTTTCCAAGAGACAATTGTGTGATCCACTAATTCTGCACTTAGTGGATTTCTAGTGAGCAGCCAAATTATTGAACAAGTACACTTGTTAATGATCAGAGTTCAGAAGTCTGCCAGCCTTTTTCTGGGAGTCTGTTCGAAAATTTTTGTAACACATGTTCATACCCCCTTTTGGAAATTGTAAAAAATGTCCTAGCATTTAATTTTTTATAAAAGGTTCGGCTTCCCAAACTTAAGCATCAAGCCGACTAGCCCAGAGTGTTTTTTCCCTCAGTTATTATTGGTTTTTGAATAAATGACTAATAATTTCTGAGTTTTTCACTCACACCTCCAAAGCTGGGGTAATTGTCTTGGTGTTTTGGCCTTAGGAGGTTATTAGAGCCTTCGTGTCAATGTTTTTCAACATGCTAGGCATTCGAATTGAGTCGTATGGACATGTACTAGCCCCCCCTAGAGTTTCGTTTGATTCCGAGAAAAAATAAATTTTTCCGTTTTTTAAGCCATTTTTTAATGGTTTAAATGGAAAAATTCAAAATGTAAAAAAAGTGTGATCCGAGGTCCGTTTTTGGTGTCGTTGGGATCATTTTCAATCCCGTAGTAGCATCTTTACCCCAAGGGCCACTTTCACTATGTTTCGGGTAGATAAAACACCCCGTAAGGCGTTATTTGGATAATAGAGCATCAGAGTGGCATTTAAATGCTAAGTTTTGAGAAAATGCACCAAGATCAATTTTGGAAAAGTCAAAAGTCAAAGTCAAAATTAGTATTTTAATGGTGGGGATGACTTGGCATGGGTCCCCCATTAATTTACGACCCTCTTCAAGTAAGATGGCTTTCCAAACTTTGGTTTAAAAGGAGGCTGCGATTTATTTCAAGTGAGGAGTGGTGACGTCAAACCTTTAGAGATACTCACGCTACCATACCAAGAAGTGAATGGATGAGGGTTGACCTCTCATTGATGTATCGAGTTATTAAGGTTTTGGCATATTCTAATATTGGTAGTACATTATTTTAAGTGGAGGTAACGAGTGGTGTAATGGAAATTAACGTCAACTCTAAGTGGGAGGACCCATGCTAGCTTCTTAAGTGGATGCGAATGGGTGAGGGTGGACCCCTCCCCATTTGTTAATAACCTTTGTTGTTTCAAACTATGGAACAAACATTTCTTTAATTATGCTGTACATTATGCCGTACATTCGCATGAGGAGAGTAAGCTTGCACGTGTAGGGGTTGGTGAGATCTTGTGGTGTGTTGGCAGCTAGTAATTGATTGGTGGAAATTGGTGAGAGAGGTGTCAATCACCTCTTTAGTTCTTCTTCAGTTCAACTCAGTGGGACTCTTCTTTAGCTCAGTTACACTCCGGGTTCATCTTCAGTGTTGGTGAGGCCCCCTTGGGTCTCTCTTTTCCTATAAAAGCGAGGCCTTCTTCTCCATTTGGGATGGAAGCAAGGGACCTCTGCTCATATGATTGTAATTGTTTATTTTTGTTATGAATAAAGTTGAGTCTTTGGAGGACAATATGTTGGTGTAATACTCTTTCATGGTGAATGCTGGTTCTGGACCCGAGGTGATATCTGTTTAGTTTTGTTTTGTGGTTCATGCAATTTCAAATATCTAGCTTAGAAGTTTGTATTCCAATCCATAGAGTAGGCGTTTAAATCTCAAATTGCTTATTTATGTGTAATCATATAAGATTCGAAAGATACTTTGTAGTCGGTAATACTTGTATGCTTTTGGTTTTGTGTGATTTACCATACTAGATCTTATCTTTGCATGAAGGTTTCTAGTGTAGCTTTGCAGATCACCGAAGGTGGAGTAAGACCGGAACTTGGTTGCATCTTGTCTTCTTCACCACTTCATTTTGGATCTAATTTGTTTCCCCTGTAGGAACCTTCCTCCTCAACCTTGTTCAAAGTTTGAAGCTTGAGATCTTCCTCTTCCTTCTCAATGAAAAAACACTCAACCTCAATCTCTTTCTTTTATTTTTTATTGCAAGTTAAAATTTGATCATTAAAAGATTTGTTATCCTTCATTTTACTTACTTAAATTTAGATCTAAGAAAGGGCTGAAATTTTGTATCTCAAGGCTTAGATATAGTTTCCATTTGCTTTAGCACTTTAAGGTTAAACTTTGCAATATTTTTCCAAGTGTTAAAAGTTGTAAATTAATTAGTGCACATTCCTGCTTTTGATTATCCCAAAGCTCAGGGCAAACCTGCGATGGGCAAGAGAATACACCGGAATGGAAAATTGTTGATTTAAAATTGGTATTGTAAGACAAAAAAGTAAAAGCGGTGAGACTAATTACTACGACAAGGAATATATTTTCCCCAATGAGCAAGATCTTTGGGTAATTCAGTAGATTAATGTCAGGTTAGCATTACTTTTCACAACCAAAATAGAAAAATGATGCCTTAAAAGAAAAAAAATTACAATAAAACTACACTACTTCCTATGGCAAAGAGTATCTTTTCCCCAATCAAATGGATTCTCTTGGGTAATTCAGTAAAGTAATGCTGGATTAGTTCTACAAATTAAAGTAAATATTTTATTGATTGCATTATAATAAAACAAAAACTAATCTAAAAACTTGCAAAAAGTAAATAACCACAGAAAGGGAAGATACAGGCTTCCCCCAACTAGGGGAAGGGGGTTGTGGGAGTCGTAATCCCACTTTCTTTTTATTAACTTTTACTACAATGCTTAAAAGAAAAAGAAATGCCTTTTGACTCTTGAAGAATGGGTCATGTTGCCGCCTAATTCTCACCTCGGGTCACGTGGCATAAATCTTCAAGCCATTGGGTGCAACAAGCAAGAGTCAAGTGCTGTCATTTGATCTTGACTCCTCTATCTAGGCTCTCTCTTAGCAAAGCCAAGGGGGGTCGTTCCTAGTAAAATAATATAAGGATGTTTTAATTTATGAAAATAAAACAACTTATCTAGGAGATAATAACAATAAATATTGAAATTAAGATGAACTGCAAATAATTTAAATAACTAGCATATACAATAACATTCCATACAACACATTGATTAACTTAAACATCAACAATAAAAAGAATGTCAGATAGACCAGTGCTAATGGAGTGCTTGCGTGAATGAGGGTTGCTAGTGATGTCTCAATAAGTATTGCAGTTGTCTCAGCTGGTTTTTTTTAAATTAATTAAATAAATGATTAAGGAGTGGGTTGATTCTTGGTCAATTTTATTAAAAGTGTGGTAATGATCTAATTATTAAGGGAACAAGGGATTCCAAATATACCCAAGGGGTACGAGGAATATGTCCGGATTTACTAAGAAGTGGATCTCACAGTAACGTGCGGGCTAGATGGAATCATGGGGTTGTGTTCAACACTACACCAACAAGGGTGTAGCCTAACGAGGCCCCACAGTTGCTTTCTAGTAGTTCCGGCTTCACTTGAAGAATTTTCTCATAGCTTAATAATATTGAAAAGTGTTGGATTTTCACGTTTGGGGTTTAATTTGGATGTTAGACTAATTACTAGTCACTTCAATTCCTTTCTAATTGTCCCACCATTCCAGCCAATGGCCTGCAACGGTCATAAAAGCATACGGAAATTGAAGCCTTGTTTATTTTAAGAATTTTAAACCTAAGTATCGGTGATTTAAATCACAGTGCCGATACTCTTGTTATCGATAACAAAGCCGGATTTGTTAATTTTAACCTAAGAAAATAAAAATAACTTAAAAAATGAAAAAACTGAAAAATAAAAAAATAAAAAAATGCGAATCCCCCCTGGGGGGATGGGGTATGGGCACTTGGCTGCCCACTTGCTTCTCTTTTTTCAATGATTACAATGATTAAACACTTGTATTCTTTTGTAGAATATGAGACACAAGTTTACAAGTAAAAGAGGCTTGAATAATGCCTATGGAATGAGTGATAAGAAGAAAAGCCTTCGGGTTGGTCAAATCTTCAAATTTTCGCCAGAGTGCCTCCTTACTTGTTCGGGAATTGCTGCAAAACATAAAGCAATAATTAATCAAACATGTCAAATAATAAAATAGAATGATAAAATTTTAACATATTTTTTTTCAAGTACCTTTTATTTGGAGATAAATAATTAAAATATTGAAAAATGCACTTGTTAAGAGCTAAATTTATGAGTTTTGACTTTAAAAATCAGAACTAACTAAATGATAAATGTAAATTGGATTTAATTTGTGATCTATATTAATATACTAAATCGAAATAACAATTATCAAAGTAACCGGTAACAAAAATGAATAATTTTGTAGAATGAAAGAAGATATGAAGAAGCTTTATGTCCGTATATGGACGATGGATTTCTTCACAATGGAGCAAAGAGAGACTATGTATTTCTTCAATTGTAGAAGAGAAGGAAGATGTATTCAAACTCAACCTCTACTTTAATCTACGTAACCTACAACTAATACAAAATACTTGCACAAAAAATGGTTAAGAAATTTGGTGCCACTTCCACAGAAACTAAGAAAACAAGATTATTAAACAAAATAAAAATGTATTTCCAAGATATTTGAAACAAATAAACAGTAAGATCTTCAAGCAAACAACCTTTTAAATCTCACCCTACCAAGAAACAACTCCCCTTCAAAGGCCAAGCTTAACCAAAGAAATGCAAGAAAATGAACACCGCTGGTTACTTCAAAAGCTTAAGACAATATTCATCCACACATAAAATTGCTACACAGTTCTTGACCTCCAATGTCTTTTATTCAAAACGATAGAAAAATATTACAATAACATGTAAGCAGAGGTTCCATACACTTTCATCTTGTCAAAATGAAGAGAACTTGCTCTCTTACATAGAAAAAATTCAACATGAGTGGGTGCACTTGCTAAAGGATGAGCTTGATATCTGTTGCCACCTAAAACACACTTGGACACGGGTAAGTCTCCCAACCGCTGTGTGTGTTCCTAAGGGCAACTTATGAGTTGAGAACCCATTGTCACCTTGGTTCTAAACTCCTCCGTTTAGACAACAACTCCTAAAGGCCAAGGGGGGTAGTCCCTATTTACTGAGTTCTTTTTTGAAGAATGTTTTCTGGGAGTTGTAAATTACAAAAACAACAATCAGCGTGCAGTGATGCAAATATTTCAATGTCAAGCGAACCCTTTAACAATCAACCATTAATGTATGAAAAAGAGAAACAATCAAATAATCAAAATGATCAATGCCGTCTCTAGTCGGGCTATGGAGTCACAATAATCAACTTCAAATAATTTTCTTAAAGCATCAACTCATTTACTTTAACAAATATTCAAGAACATGATGAATTCCAATAAATGAGTAAGTTAAAATAAAGTGATTGCAAAGTAGAGAATTGTAAATGATTGTAACAATGTTATGCAAGTGGTCCTGTAAGTTTTAGTAAATTTTATGTCTCTCTTTGACTTAGGGAATTAAGGTGTTTGTTGCAAAGAAATGAACTATTCTAGATGTCTACCCCAAGAGACTATCTCCTTCGATTAGAGAGAATGCCGGGTGCTCAACATGGGAACACAAGGTTCCCACCTAGCTCCATGGGTCAAACTCGAAACTTGATGGGTGCTCAACTGGAGGACACGAAGCCCCCTACGGCCTCTGCCCCACTAGCTCCACAGATCAAGCCTCTTTTTCTTTTTTGTAATGAAAATACTTATCTGGGTGCCTATTAAACTAGCCAACACAAATCTTTGCCCTTTCTCGTCACCCTAGACCAGTCGAACCGACAAGGGGAGAGGATACGGGGCAAAAACGGGGCTTGTGGTAAATTTTATCCTTAAAGAAAAAATAAACAAAACAATCCAAGCGCAATATCACAACGGAGGCAGAGCCAACTCGATTGTGAGGTGCGGGCAAAAGGAAATAAGCAAATACTTTAAATAAAAATGCTAGCTAACGCGATTTCACACGGATGAGCAAAGCCACTTCGCTTGTGAGGTGCGGGCAAAAAAAATGAAATAAGCAGATACTTGGAATAAAATGCTAGCCAACGCAATATTGCAAGGATGGCAAAGCCAAATCACTTACAAGGTGCGGGCAAAAAATAAAGAAGAAAATAAAAACAAAATGAAATTCTAACTAATCTAAAACCCACGCCAATCAACAATTGCTTATGCAAAGGTGGGCAAGCCCAACTTCTATTGCTAGCAATGGATGGCAAATAAATGAGACTTGATTTAACTGGAAATGCAAAGCAAGAAATCAAGTCCAAGAGACTCTCTTGGACTTGTTACAAAGGTTGGAATTTCAGCGTAAAGAAAGAGGTAAAAGGAGTGAGAAAAACCGTGTTTTAACTTTTTTCCCTTTCTTGAGATGCCTTTGAAGCTCTTCCTTAGGGGTGGCCTTAAAACTCTTCTATGGCTGAAATTTGACAGAGTTTTTCCTTGTTTTGTCACTAACCTACTAAAAACCAGCAAACAAAAAATGATAAAATGTGCCCAAAATCACTTTGGAGAAGTTAGTATGTTAGTGCAATATATATACAAAATTTATACAAAGTTGCCAGATGAATAATTTTGAAAGAACTTGAGTATATAAGAGTTAAAATCAGATTTAAAACACTCAACAAACTAAAATTAAAATTCAGAAATTTGTATGTAAAGAAAGAGAAAATTGGTCATTTGTTCTTTAAGAAATGAAGCAATGGGGCATCCAACCGAGGAATCCTAGTCTTCAATCCAAATAACCTGCAACTTATAAGATTTTCACTACACAACTATTAGAAGGTGAGAATCAAATAATGAGCAAAGAAATCATAAACTTCAAACTGGAAAATATATGAACTTCTTTACTACAAGAATGAAAACTCTCAAAATTTATGGAATACAAATACCATAAATATTACCAAAGCAAATTAGTATGCTTCTTTGGCCAACCAAACTTGTGTAGCTCCTTAAGCATGGAAGCAAATCATCAATGAGAACAATGCACACAAGATTCCTCCAAAGATTTTGATTACCAAAGCCAAATGGCTGAAAATTACAATGGCCCAAGCAAGAGCAAGGGCAAGAGAGTAAGAGAAAGAATGAGAGCATGAGCAAGAGAGTGGGTGTGAGTGTGTAACTCAAATGAGGAGGAGAAACTTCCTTAAATAGTAAAAATGAAAGAGAGAGGCTCTTTGCATGCTAGACAAGTGTCACAAGGGAGAGAGGGAGGCCCAAGAGAGGGGGGGCGAATTTGCTCAAGGAGGGCAAAACCAAGGTTTGAGATCTCAAATATGGGGAGAGAAACTCCCAATTTAATGCTTCTAACCTTATTGTTATGTCAAATGGGGAAGAAACCACCATAGTGGGGCCATTTCCATTGACTTTAGCTCACCCAACCAATCAAAGAGAGAAAGGGGCACCCCCTAGATTCGGCAACTCAAAACTTGTTATATGCTTGCTTAAAGGCCTCCCTTTGGGTCTTAAATTTGTCTTAGGAACATAATATAAACATTAGAACCCTTACTTGGCCACCCCAAGTGACTATAATCACTTTTCCAAAATTTGGCTCTCTAATTAAATGCCCAATTTCTTGATTTCCATGACTGGCCTGGGCAAAAGTGACCAAAACCATAGTAATACTTGTCCGAATGATTTCAAACTTGGCCTAAGGGTGTAGAGGTGCTCATGCCATTTTTCTTGAGTACCCATACCTTTATACAACATTAAAAAGGACCAAGTAATCCTCTTTTACATTACAACAAATTGTCCTGAGTGAATTTTTAATGACCAAAAATAAAAATAAAAACTATGCAAAACTTAATAAAATTCCGCAAGACTCTGGATAATGTCTAGCATGGTAATATAGAACATTCCTAGGCCCCAATCACCCCATGGAATCGATCACTAGAACACCTTTCACCACTTTGGAGGTAATTTTGAGTGAAAAACTCCAATAATTAAAATCTCTAAAAAGAAATTTTAATTATCCAAGTGAAAAAACACTCGATGAAAGGAATTCCCTAATGACTAAGTCTTAGGTGATCAAGTTATAAAAAACTAGACCTTCATGCTGACATATCCTTACAGAATCCCCCGCAGGGGGCGGAAATTTTATAGAGAGAAGAAGAAAAGAGGAGCTGCCTCGCTTGATATAATCATTAAGTACTTCATTCTTATCTTCAAGGCACATCCAACATGTGCATGGTACATCGTTGTCCACCTAGTTGGTTTTGGTGGTCAACAATATCTTGGCGTGAATTAGATGTGAGTTGTATCCCCATGCTTTGGGACATAAAGAAGACAATTATTAAAATGCCAAAAGCTTAACCTCAAACCAAAGCTTTCTTTCTTGGGAAAAACGCCCCTCTCTTGGAAATAAATCCAATTTGATATTTAGCAACCATTTCTTTCCTTTTGGTGACTTGTAACTCTTTAGGAATAATTCTATTAACCTTTTCCAACTCACGGAATCAATTTTCGTCAAGTTTCCAATCTTTTATGAGTTGCCGAATTTCTCATTTTTTCCATTTTTTTGGTCTTTTTTGGGTTTTTCGAGTAATTATTAATTTTGGAGATAAATAATTACTCGAAAACATAGGAAATTGGGTCTAGGAGTTAAGTGGGTGGTGCTCCGAGTTAGAAAAAGAGCATCCCCATTGCAAAAACAACCTCCTAGCCACACATTTATGACTTTTTACACTTCTACAATTAACTTATTAAAAATAAGCCTGTAAAAATGGAAAAAAAATAATTTTTTCTGGAAATTAAAAAAAACTATGGGGGACTTAGGACATGTTCATAAAGACTCAAAATAATGATTAGCATGGTAATATACATCGACACATAGGTTTTAATAACCTCCTAAGGCTTAATTGCTAAGGCAATTATTCCAGCTTTGGAGGTTTGGGCGAAAAACTAAAAAATTATTTATCGCTTAAAAACAATAAATAATTAACAAGAAAAAAACACTTTGAATAATGTATTAATGACTAAGTCCTAGGAAGCCAAACCTTTTACATAAAGTCATCATGCTAACTCATTTATTACAATTCCCCATGGGGTATGAACATCTTAAAAAAATTAAAAAAAGGCCTAAGAAGGTTTGCATGGACTTCTGAACTTGAAAATTGAACAAATAATTGTTCATATTTGGTGGCTCACTTAAAAGTCCAATTGAGTGCAACTCAGGTGGTAACAGGTCAAAAAGGCTTACAAATTTGCTTAGGGAAGAAAAGGAATGGAGGAGGGGGATGGTAGATAGATTGTGGTTGCTCTGGATGGCCCAAAGCTTGATTTTTCGGCAGCAACTCCCTCTCTTTTTCCTTCGCCCTGCTAAAAACCAGCAAGATAATAGATTAGAAGATGGTGGTATGCACAAAAAACAAATAAATTTTTTAAAGTTTTGGTACTTAGAAAAAAATTGGAAAAAAATTATAAGAGTGGATACCAAAAAGCAAGCCTAGATCTAGTTAAATAATGAAGCTTTGAACGTATTTCTAGATCTATCTACTCTAACATGCTAAAACAAGTAGATTTGAATCAACAAAGCTTTAAAGAACTAGATCTACTTAATTAGCACATTCAGAACAAAGTAACTGGAAAGAAAGGAGAATTGGGGTTTGAAGAGATGGACAGAACACTTCAAGCCTTGCTTGATCTTTCTATGTTGAATTAGTCTTGTAAAAGTGCCAAAGAGAATAAAAGAGACAACTGAGTTCCAATCCTCCTTCAAATTTGCGATCTGCAAAACTATGAGAAAACCTTTGCACAAAAATATTAGATCTAGTGTGTTTGAAAACAAAAACAAAATAAAGCCTCTATACAACTGAGTATAGTTGGCTACTCTCCTATATCTTAAAAGCAAAGCACAAGTAAACAGGTTAACAACTGTAAATGCTTACTCTATGTGTTTTAGAATAACCCTCTAAGCTAGATCCATCAACAATTTTAACAAAAGAAATCAAAGCTTTACAATATCAGCTCATAACACAAGCATTCATCCAATGGCACAAGGTAGAACTCCAAAGTCTTCAACTTTATTAATCAAAATAACATCAACATTACAACAAGCAGAGGTTCCTTGCATCTGTCCAGAATGAGGAAGAAGGCCTCGCTTAAATAGAAAAAGAGAGACCCAGGGGGGCCTCACCAACACTGAAGATCAACCCGGAGTGTAACTGAGTTGAACAAAGCTAAACATGAGTGGAACTGGAGAGGTTAAATCCAACTCTCCTACCAACTCACTCCCGAAAGGCCACATCACCCAACCACTCGATATCAATGTGAGCTCTCATGCTTGAATTAAGGAAAGACTCACGCTTGAAGTAGGCGTCAATCCCCACGTGTGAGTATTCACCAACCCATGCGCTTGCATGAATGAAGGATATCCACCTTAAAGAAATAACGGAAGTTTTGTTAAAACAGTTAATATATGGGGAGGGGTCCACCCTCACCCCACTCGTATTCACTCACGGTGGAGCGTGAGTCACACAATGGTTCATGTCACCCTTCATCTCACAAATGCGATCTCCCCTCCAAAACTTATAATAAGATGTAACCAAAGCTTTAAAAAATTGTGTGGAGAGGGGTCCACCCAAAACATGCTAGCGCAACCATCTTTAGCGCGATTCCCTTGGTATGACATAACCACACATTAACCCAAAGTTTTTTACTTTCCATCACTTTGAAGTGGGTCGCATGGCATGAGGGACCCACCTCCATGTCACCCCAATAAAAAATTAATTGATTTTTGACTTTTTTAATTATTTGACTTTAGTGCATTTTCTCATAATTTAGCATTTAAATGCCATTTCGATGCTTTGTTAGCCAAATAACGCCTTCTGGGGTGTTTTAGCTGACCAAAACATAGTAAAAGTGGCCACTAGTGTAAAGAAGCTGCTCTGAGGTTGAAAATGAGCCCAACCACGTCAAAAACGGACTCCGGATCACACTTTTTTTACGTTTTGAATTTTTCCATTTAAACCATTAAAAATGGCTTAAAAAACGAGAAAATATATTTTTTCTTGGATTTAGAGGAAACTCTAGGGGGACCTAGTACATATCCAGACGACTCAAAAACAATTCCTAACACGCTTATATACATGGACACATGAACTTGAATAACCTCCTAAGGCCTAACCACCAAGACGAATATTCTAGCTTTGGAGGAGCGGTGAAAAACTCGAAAATTGTACATCGCTTATTCATCATTGCAGAATTGACAAGAGAAAAAACACCTTGGAATAATTGGATTGATAGACCAGTCCTAGGAAGCCAAGTTCTTTACAAAAAGTTTGTCGTGTTAGAGCATTTATTACAATGCCCCCAAGGGGTTTGAACATGCATTTTATTAAAAAAGAGGCCCCGAAAAGGCCCTGATGAACCCTAAAACCTTCTGAGCACTGACAATGAACAATTGACTTGTTCAATACTCTGGCGACTCACTAGAAATCTTCTAAGTGCAAAATTAGTGGATAACACACTACCTCTAGAAAAACAAAGCAAATTGGATTTTCCAGATGTTTGCATGTTTCTGTCTATCTTTTCGGCAATTTCCATAGCACCATGTAGAGTTGTCTGCTCCTTATCTCTGAGCTAATACCTCATTTCTCCTTCAAAAGCTTCTATGTAGTAGATGAGAATTGATGCATCAAGAGGTTTAATATCCTTATGGAGTCTTGAAACCAAATCATTGAATTTTTTATTAAACTCTTCGATTGTCTCATTCTCTTTCTTGTTTGTTTCAGTCAAGGCAACCAATAGGTCTCGATTCTTTTTCTTATCACCCCACCTGGAATTGAAAGCTGTCTCAAATTCTGCGAAGGTTTTGATGTTGTCATTAGCCAAATTTGCGAACCATTCAAAAGCATCAGCTTCCAAGGATAAAGAAAAGAGACTCATCTTTACATCTCCAAAATTCACATTATGGCACCACTTGGCATAACACTGTGTAAAAGACAATAGGCGAGACTTCGCAGTTATAGTGTCATTGCCATGAAAAGAAGGGACTTTCTCAATGGCTTTATTAGGGATTTGATGAGGATAACCAACAATGGCGGAAAAATACAAGGGTTTAAAAAGATCGCCCATGTTGGTAGGTGAATCAATTGATTGAGGATCAACAAATAAAAGGTGAATGTCAAGGATTGACACAGATCTAAGATTTGCAAGGATCCTACGAGAAGCTAGCTTGCTTTTCCTCCTATGATAGACTTGTTCAGGCTCAGGGATGAACTGAAGCAAGCCTTCAGAGTTTCTTCTTGTTGAATGCCTTAGTAAAGTTAAAAATAGTGGAGTCGCCAGATGATTTGAGTAAAATTTTTTCAAATTTCAACATTCGTCAAACAAAGCATAAATAAACAAAAAAGAAAACTCAAACTTCGTATTCCGATAATAGAAAAATTTATCCCCGGCAACGGCGCCAAAATGTTGCCGCCTAATTCGCATCTCGGGTCACGTGGCAAAAATCTTCAAGCCATTGGGTGCGACCTTGGGAGAAAGCAAGAGGCAAGTGCTATCGCTTGATCTTGACTCCTCCGTCTAGGCTCTCTCCTAACGAAGCCAAGGGGGGTGGTCCCTAGTAAAATAAACTAAGGTTGTTTAATCTAAGAAAATAAAACAACTAATCTAGGAGATACAAATGATATAAAATATTACAACTGAGATAACTTTGCAAGAATAATTAAGTCACTAACATGTAGGCAACATTCATCCAATCACATGAATTAACTTAAATGCTCAGAAAAACAAATTGATATAATAAAGACCAGTGCTATTGGAGTGCTTGCATGAATGTAGGTTGCTAGTGGGGTCTCGATAAGTATTGTAGTTTTCTCGGTTGGTTCCTTTTAAAATTATTAAATGAGTGATTAAGGATTGGGTTTATTCTTGATAAATCTTATTAAAATGTGGTAATGATCTAATTATTAAGGGGAATGGTATTTCTGATATACCCAAGGGGCACATGAAATATATTTGGATTTACCAAGAGGTGGCTCTCATAGTGACATGTGGGCTAGATGGAGTCGTAGGGTTGTGTTCAATGCTACACCAACAAGGGTGTAGCCTAAGGGTGCCCCACAGTCACTTTCTAGTGGTTCTCGCTTCACTTGTAGAACTTCCCCACAACTTGGTAATATCAAAAAAGTGTCGGATTTTCACTTGTAGGGATTGATTGAAGTGTTCAACTAATTACTAGTCACTCCAATCCCTTTCTGATTGTCCCACCGATCTAGCCAACAGCCTGCAGTGGTCACAAGAGCATATGGGAATTGAAGTCTTGCAAATTTTAAGTATTTTAGAACTATATATGAGTTTTTTAAATCGCAGTGCCGATACTCTCGTTATTGAGAACATAGCCGGATTGGTTAATTTTACTTAAGAAAATGGAAAGAAAATTAAGAAAAAATTAAGAAAATAAAAAAAGTGCTAATCCCCCTTGGGGGGATGGGGTGTGGGCACTTGGCTGCCCACTTGCCTATTTTCTTTACAATGATTTAGAGGAATAGATACTTGTGTTCCTTTGTAGAATAGGAAACACAAGTTTACAAGATTAAGGCCTTAGAAAATTAGCCAAAAAATAAGATGTAAGAAGAGGGATCTTCGGATTGACTTAGATCTTTAAAATTTCGCCAGAGTGCCTCTTTGTTTGATCAGTTTCTGCTGCAAAACAGCAAGCAATGTTTAGTCATATATACCAAATAATCAAATAAAACGATAAAATTTTGACATGAACTTCAAGTACTTTAAAGTTAGAAAAAATTAAATGCTAAACTAGTACTTGTTGATAGCTAGATCCTGTAAAATATTATTCTTATAATTAGATCTGAACTAATGAATAAATGTAAATCCGATTTTAGCTTATGATCTATGTTAATTTCACTAAATCGATTAACACTTTTTAAAGTAACGGTAACCAGAGAAAACTTAGAAATTTGGATGAGAGAAGAAGAGGAATCGTAAGCCCTTTGAACTTGGGAAATGGAGTCTTCCAAGTGGGACTTGGAGGGATTGTGCTCATTTTGGTGTGCCTGAAAAGAGAGGAGAGTCAAACAAAATTTCCTTCCTCTTCAAGCTAAGCAACCTGCAATACTTTGAACACTCGTCACAAGAAAGATTAATCAAATGGTTTTAACAACACATGAAGCTTAGAAAATAGGAATTTAAACTAAAATAACATGTATCTCTAAGATCGTATCATGCAACTAATCAGTAAGATAACAGATAAACAAATCTACTTCTCTTACCCTACTGAGAGATATCTCTCCTTCAAAGACCAATAATTAATCCACAATAAAAGCTATGAAAAGACACATGTTACCTCCCAATATGAACAATAAGCATCCACACACATGAAGAGAGTCACACGATTCTTGCCTCCAAAGCCTTTATTCATAAATTCAATAAACTATTACAAAGTACAACAACATAAGTTCCATGCAAAATCTTCTGTGTAGAATGAGGCATGAATGCTTGCTTAAATAGAAAAACAGAGTAAGAGAGGGGGACACATCTCCTCAAGGATGCGCTAGGGTTGGATAGAGGTGGCAATGGGTTGGTTTGGAGTTGGAATGAGTTGTATGAAAGCAACAAGAGTGACAACTTCCCAAAGCATGAGAGCCACATCACCAAAACTCAACCCACTCATCAACTTGCCATTCTTTCTTGGGATTTGCGCCCTCTCTTGATGAGGAAAGTTCCAAACTCAAAAAGCTCATTGAAACGACAACATCTGACTTGTCCCACTTGCCCAGGTACTTGCCAAATTAAATTTCCATGTCATAAAATTCACTTTTGACAATTTTCTTTTATTTTTTTAATTGCCGACTTTTTTAAATATTTCATTTTTTGGTCTTTTTTGGGTTTTTCAAGTATTAATTTTGGGGTTAAATAATTACTCGAAAACTTAGGAAAGTGGATCTAGGGGTTAAGTGGGTGATCTGAGTTAGAAAATGAGCACTTCCATGGCAAAAACAACCTCCTAGCCACACTTTTATGACTTTTTACACTTTCACAATTAACTTATTAAAAATAAGCCTGTAAAAGTGGGAAAAAATATTTTTTTTTCAGAAATTAAAAAAAATCTATAGGGGACTTAGGACATGTTCATAATGACTTGAAATAATGATTAGAATGGTAATATACATCGACACATAGGTTTTAATAGTCTCCTAAGGCTTAACCACTAAGGCAATTACTCCAGCTTTGGAGATTTGGGTGAAAAACTTAGAAATTATTTATTGCTTAAAAACAATAAATAATTAACAAAGAAAAAATAGCCTGGAATAATGCATTAATGATTAAGCCCTAGGAAACCAAACCTTTTACATAAAGTCATCACGCTAACTCATTTTATTACAATTCCCCGTGGGGTATGGACATGTTTAAAAAAAATAACAAAAAAGGGCATAGTAAGGCCTGCAAAGACTTCTGAACTTGAAAATTGAACAAGTGATTGTTCATCTTTGGCGGCTCATTTAGAAATCCAACTCAGTACAACTTAGTTGGTAACACCTTGAAAACTTCTGAATATGAGACTTAGTTGTGATGGCATTGTTGCCCTGAAAGGTAGGCAACTTCTTGATAGCATCATTCGGGATGGCATGAGGAGCACCTGCTATCTGAGCGAAATTAAGGGGCTTGAAGAAATCATCCATTTCTTTAGATTGATGAATGTGACTCTCTTCAAATAAACTATGGGTATCTGAGAGGGATTGGGATCCTAAATCTTCAAGAATTCTACGAGAAGTTTGTCTATTCAATCTCCTTCTATAATCCATTTTAGGCTTAGGGATGAGATCAAATACTCCTTCAGAGTTCCTTCGGGTAGAATACCTTGGAGGCATATTAAATAGTGGATTTTCTAGATGGATCGAGTTTAATTTTAATTTCTAGACAAGATCTATCAAATTTTATCATTTTATCTTTAAAAAAAAATCGTACTCCGGGAATAAAAAGATTTATCCCCGAAAACGGCGCCAGAAAATGTTGCCTCTTTTCACGCACCTGGGAGGTTTAGGTTGTCGTGGAAGAAATCTTCAAGCCACTAAGTGTGTCCTTGGGGGAAAGTCTCGAGTCAAGTACTGTCACTTGATCTTGAGTCCTTTGTTTAGGAAAACTCCTAACGAAACCAAGGGGGGTAGACCCTAATTGGTTACTAAGGTTAATTAAGCTTTAGTTGTAGTGGTTTAGATGAATGAGTTTTTTAAGAGTTTTTAACAACAATAAGAAAACAAGAGATTTGTAAGATGTGTTATCCACTAATTCTGCACTTAGTGTATTTCCAGTGAGCTGCCAGTTATTGAACATGATGCATGTTCGTTTCCAGAGTTCAGAAGTTTAGAAGTTCAGAGTTAGCTAGTTTTGGCTAAGCCTTTTTTATTTTTTGTCGAAATGACCATACCCCATGGGGTTTGTAATAAAGTGTGCTAGTAGGGGGGGTCTTGAGTGGCTCGGTTCCCTTAGAATTAACAATCAAATAAGGTATTCTAAAGATTTTTTCCCTTGTCGATTATTCTTTGCCTTTAGCCAAGTAATAATCGATGAGTTTTTCTCCTGCTACCTCCAAAGATGGAATGCCCGAATTTGGTGGTTAGGCCTTGGGAAGTTATTAGCGTCCAACATTAAAATACGAACCTACTAGACACTATTGTTATGTTCTATGGTCATTTCCTAGATTTTGGGATGTGTTAAAACAATGTTCGGGATTTTTTTTACCGGACGTTCTTGGATTTTTTATTTTTTATTTTTGACTTGTTACCACCCCTTTTTGACAGGGCTCTTTGTTACCCCCATGTTGACATTAATGTCCATAGGAATTATGCTGAAAGCATACAGTAGAAGGTGGAGAAGTAAGGGCTGAGAAATAAGGCAAAGAGCACAGGCCTGAAGAAGCAAAGGTTTTTATGGCATGCCATAGAATCTCTGTGGCACTGAAATGAGTTCTTTGATCCGTGTTTTCATCCAAATGGCAGGAAAGATAGTAACAGTTTCAGACTCGGACAACGAAAGGAATGTGAGAGTGTTCTTAGTGCGAGTTTATCTTGAAGAGACAGGCCTGTTACCACCCCACTTTGACAATGGATGTCCACGGGTAATTTCTTTCATAAAAAAACCGAGTAGAACTGTCTTACATTGCAAAGAGGACATCTTTTGTGCAGCATTCAGTGTGCTTGTTTTTGAAGGGAGACTGTTTTAAACTGGCATCTTCAGATTATTACAATAGCAGTCCATACTGGCCATGGTGTGCATCATGACATCATCCCAATTATCTAGCCATTGATGCATATGAAAGAAGATATTTTTTTCTGAAAAAGGTGTCTAGCTATCACACAGTGGATTCTAGTTGGGTTTGGCAGAGAACACTTTTTGAATCTGTGAAAGAGCCTCTTGTTTGTGATTTATGGAAAGAGCTATTACTATCATTTCCAGTTTCTGCTTCTCGCAGATGGGCAACGTATATTTGTTTATGACACTGATCATCATCACATCATTGTGGTGGATGGAAGTGGAAGAGCTCCCAGGCGTGCTCAGTCTCAGCCTAAAATTCAGTTTCTAAATTAAAGGCTCCACAGGTTCTGGTCAGAGAGCGAGAATTTTATCATACATTTTCACTTGCAGCAGGGATTATCACGCTAGAGGGGCTTGAGTTGCTTGCTCATATTTACATGTTTGGATGAGTCGTCTTTGAGAAATATGGCACCAGAAAGCAACAAATCAGGCTGATGATTTGATAGAGTTCTCTGTGAAAGGCATTGTTTCATTGTGGCAGCCATCTCTCTCATGTGCATAATGCGGATATGTTACCAAATTTTTCAGAAGTAATTCCATGAGGGACAAATAAGTAATATCTCATAACCGAGACAAATGTGTAGCCTTGGTTCCTCGTTGCTGTAACCTCTGCATAAATCGGGCCGTAACTTATGAAGTGTCAGCCTGGAAACTCTAAGGATGAATCAAATTATTTCAGGTTCAGTTTCATTTTAATTATTTCTAGCTACCCGAAATATCTTCACGTGGAGTAGTACACGCTTTTATTTGACAGTTGAAGACAATCTGTGACAGCCGAGTCGAAATTTTGGCTCCTTTTGGGAATATGATTTTACGTGGAGCTTGGCTAGCATTTCGGCAGCTAAAAACTCCCTCGCTTTGGTTCATTCACATACCCACTCATTAGCAGATCGGGGGCACACTTCTTTGCGTGTTTTCCTTTTCGGACACCGAGGATCGTCGAGCATCTAAGCTAGTTGCAGTGTCGACCTCAGCGTTTCATTCGAAAAAAAATTGCTATGCTGATGGATTTGTTCATATATCTGAGGTTTCATGGGATTTAATTCGTGATTCCCGACAGTTGTATACTGGTGCCGATAGATTTCCATGTTTTCTTTTATTGGCAACCAACTGTAATGCATAATCGCGGAAGATCGTGACTCAGTTTCTCTGTTGACAATCGGTTGGGATATCCTTGCAGATTATTGGCGTTCCTCAAGGCATAGTTTATGGAGTTTATCTCACAGGATATTCACTATCACGTGGAGTTGCAGTAGCCGCCGTGAGTCATAGAGAATTGGACCCATTTCTCATGCTTTTTCACTTGAGATCCAGGTCATCAAATTTGGATTGGAACATCTTCAATTAACAACGAAATAAAAAAATAATAATAACTAAGGGTTCCACGCGATCTCAGGGTGCATTCAGCAGCTTGAAAGTCGGATTGGATACGTGGAGTTTTCTTGACCCACATCTTGCCCGCCTTTATTAAGCAAATGATTGCATGGAACTAGGTATCAAAGGTTTCGACAACTGATGAGGGCGTTTTGGTTCACTTGGCAGAAAATGGCTAGTCATATGAAGCTCCACTTCATGTTCTATTAACCTCTTTGGGATGGAACGGATAGTTAAAGTTTGGAGTTCTTTTAATAATTTAATTTAATAATGTATTCGCTAGGTGAGAAAAAAGTGGATCCAAGATTCACTTTAACCTTTTTATTTTATTATTATCCTACTTTGGCTTTTGGAAAAAATAAGAAGATCCTTTTGGCTTATAAAGGGAAGGGCTCTTTCTTTGTAAAGGATGGAAAAAAAAGTTGGGAGGATTTTTCCTCACAGCTGAATAAAGAAAAATCATGTTGGGCTTTTGGATACATACTGGGCATCTCTTTCATGATTGCGGGTTTCATTATAATTTGTAGAGTAAATCTAACATAGAAGGCTATCAATCTAGTCCATTGGGCAAACATTTGCAGTTGTCAAGTTGTTTGTTGATGTTGTGTTTTCCAAAGATCTTAGGAGTAAAAGACAGTAGTCAGTTATACTTATATTCTCCTTGTCTTTGATCATGGAACATACTAGATTAATCTCACTTATGTGAAATGCAAGGCCCCCTTGAGTCCTCTTTTGACTCCATTCTCCCTTTTGGTACTGACACTGGTCTTCCCTTGAGGATTGTTCCTCCCTTCCTTCCCATCAATCAATCAAAATACCTTTAATTTTTTGTTATACCTGTTTCTCTAAGGCAACCTCTTCAGTTCACCTGCCTTAGCGATCCTACCTTAGGGAAACCCCTCTAGAGTTGGAGAAGAGCCAACCTGAAGCGAGGAGAGAGGAGTGTGGTGACATTGGGTTCTCTCTTGAGAGTTGACATCGAGCTAGTGTGCTTACCTTTTGGGCTTCATCACATGCATGCTAGTTTTGGGTGATAACATGACAATGGGAAAATAATTAAAATTTTCAATTAATTAAACCATTTTTTCTATGGTTTAATTGAAAATTTTCAAAATGTAATAATTAAGTGGTCTTGGGGTTGATTTTGGCAAATAAACACTTGTTTTCTAAGCCAAAACACTCATTTAACCCCTATACACACTTATCCCAAGTGTCGGATGATTATTTTTCACTTAATTGAATATTTCCTCAAAATCAATAAATGAGGAATATTTAATTAAAATAATCATTAAATTATTAAATGGAGATAAATAAAAAACTCTCAAAAATAAACCAAATTGAATAAAGTAAAGGGTTGAATGACATGGCAATCAGTATTGAAGAAGATTCCAATCATCACCAAACTGATTTGAGTTAGTATTGGAGTGCTACAGTCAACTGAGCCTTGGGAATTGCACCTCCTCTCCTTGCATGGGCAAATTCCTCTTTGTGGCTTGTTCTGAGTGGTCGGGTGATGCAAACAAGAAAGAGGGTGGGCGCCTTTCCTAGGTGGAGGCAACCTCACCCCTTGCCATAACTCCAGAGCTCAGTTGGACTACATATCAATGCAGTCAAAGCTTTAGTCAGTTAGGGTTGTGCCCCCTTAATCTCTCTTTGATGCTTGCGCTAAGGTTTATGAGCCTTCTCTTCTCCCTTTTTGTAAAAATAAGAGGCCTTCTTCCTCATTCTAGATGGATGGAAGGAACCTCTGCCTATTGTAATGCTACTGAGATTTTAAGTAATTAAGTTGAAGACTTTGGAGGTCTACCGTGTGCCATTGGATGAATGTTTGTGCTATGAGGTGATATTGTAAAAGCTTTGATTTTCTTTGCTAATATTGTTGATGGATCCAGCTTAGAAGGTTATTCTAAAACACCTATAGTAAACTTTTACGGTTGTTAATTTGTTTACTTGTGCTTTGCTTTCAAGAGGTAGGAAAGTAACCAACTATACTCAGTTGTATTGAGGGTCTTTTTTGTTTCTTGTTTTCATACACACTAGATCTAATATTATTGTGCAAGGATTTTCTCATAGTTTTGCAGGTCACAGATTCGAAGGAGGATTGGAACTCAGTTGTCTCTTCTCTTCCCTTCAGCACCTTTACAAGATAAATTTGATTTTGTTGTAGGGACTCAAAAGCCATCGGCAAAAGATCAAGCAAGGGCTTGAAATTTTCCATCTATCTCTTCAAGCCCAATTTCTCTTTCCTTTCCGGTTACTTTGTTTAATTATGCTAATCAAGTAATCTCGTTCCTTAAAGTTCATTCATTTAAATCTACTTGTCTTTAGCATGTTAGATAGATCTATAAGTACATTCAAACTTTCATCATTTGACTAGATATAGGCTAAATTTTTGGTTTCCATACTTGGTAAAATTTCAAAATTTTGCGAAGTACAAAAAATTTCAAATTTTTTTATTAGATTTTTGTGCATACCATGATCTAAGTTTGTTTACTTGTTGGTTTTTAGTAGGTCGGAGGAAAAAGAGAAGGAGGTGCTGTCGAAAAATCAAGCTTGGAGCCATCAAGAGCACCCACGATCCATCTACCATCCTCCTCCTTCATTCCATGCTTTCCCAAGCACTCTTAGGGCCTTTTTGACCCTGTTTTCAATGATCGGAAGGCACTCTTCTTTTTCAATCATTGTAACAAGTTAATAAAGAGCAAGTGGGATAAAAGCTCCCACACCCCACTTCCCCCATTTGGAGGAAGCCTGTATCATCCTTGTTTTCTGTTTTTTCCTTTTACTTTTTTCATGCATAATAATTGTTTAGAGTATATTAGTCTTTTTGCTTTCATAAAAGAAAAGAAAACTTTGTTAGTGTAGTTTTATTTCAGCCTTACTGCTTTTGATTAATTGCTAAAAGAAAAGAAAGAACCTAAATCCTTTTGAATTTCACTGAAAAGTGGATCAAGAGCACTCTCTATCGGAGAGGATTTGTTTCATCTTTTTAGCTTAGCTTTACTGCTTTTGTTTATCATATTGTTAAGTAAAAACAGAACAAAAATTCTTTTGAATCTCACCGAAAGGTGGATCAAGAATGCTCTCTGTCGGAGAGTTTACTTTCTAGTTTAATTCTTTTACTTTAGTTTGTTTCTTTTGTTCATAAATCTCTTGAATCTCGCCATAAGGCGGATCAAGAGTGCTCTCTGTCGGAGGGTTGTTACAATGGTTCCACTTCACCCTCATTTAAAATCGGAATAAACATCTGTGCTACGCTGTGTGTATGCTATACCTAGTTGGGATACCCAAAAGCAGCCGTAGACTTTCTTAATTCTCCGGCGTTATTCGTTGAATAATCGAAAGTGGGAAAATTCTGCCTGGGAACGCGGGAACCACTGTACCGAGATCTTGGAAGCACAGTTAGGCTACATCCTTGTTGGTGTAGTGTTGAACACCGCTTCTGGGACTCTGGACAGCCCACATGTTCTCATACAGAGCCACTTAGACTATATTCTGGACATATCTCCAGTACCGAAAGGTGTATCTTGGAGATTCCCTTCTCCTTAATAATCAACTCACCCATAAAAATTTACAATAAAATTTACCAAGAGGCACTTCCAAGAAGATCTCAAGCACTCCATTTTGCACTGGTCTTATCATTTGTTTATTATCTATCTGGAGTATTGTTTTCATACATTTGTTTATTATCTATCTGGAGTATTGTTTTCATATCATGAACGCTTAACTGTGAAATTGTGATGAATTTTTAATCATGTTGCAAGTATTTTCTTGGGTCTTTTTATTGTGACTCTTTATTTAAAACTCCTAAAAAACACCCATCTGCATCATGCACGTAAGTAATATTTAAAAACTTTTTTTGAGCCTTAGAAACTCTTTTTTAGGGACTACCCCCCTTGGTTTCATTAGGAGTTTGCCTAAACGGAGGATTCGAGATCAGGTGACAGCACCTGACTCTTTGCTTGCCCCCAAGGCCGGACCTCTCCCTTCTATCGGGAGACAGGCATTAGAAATATTTCTGGCTGACGGTGTGCACATCGGTGGGCAACATTTTTGGCGCCGTTGTCGGGGACCAATCTTTTGTTCCTAGACGACTTTTTCCTTAGTCTTTTCTTATTTTTTACATTATCTTTTGATAGATTTTAGTTTAAACAACTCTCTAATTTTAGACTTGAATCCATCTGGCGACTCCACTGTCAATAAACACACCAAGGTATTCAACAAGAAGAAACTCTGTAGGCCTACTTAATTTCATCCCTGAACCTGAACAGGTTTATAGGAGGAGACTAAATAGGTTAGCTTCTCATAGAATCCTTGAGAATCTTGGGTCTGAGTCTATTTCAGACATCCATAGTCTTTTTTATGAGAATAAAATTGTTTGTTTCATATAATGGGTGAATATTTCAGTCTCCTTGACATCTCTCAGATAGCGGGCCAACCTCACAATCTACCAGACAAAGCTGTAGACAAACTTCCCATGTTCACTGGCACTGATGCCATCAATGCAAGTCTTCATCTAAAAAACTTCTCTAGATGTATTAGCGCCAATATCAGTGATCCTGCACATAAACATGAAGATGTGTATATGAAACTCTTTGCTCTTTCCTTGGACGGAGATGCTGGTGACTGGTTCAACAACTTGCTAGGCAACTCATTTGCAACTATTGCAACTTTCAAAGCTGCATTCACCACAAGTTTGGTGAAAAGAAACAGCCTTGACATTAGTTAGCTGCTTTAACCACCATAAAAAGAAGCGAGAATGAAACAATGGATGAATTCAACAAGAAGTTCATAGATTTGACGAATGCCATCCATACTGACTAGAAGCCTACTGCTCAGTCCATCTTAGTCTACTACATTGAAGCTCTTAGAGGATAAATGCACTACCAACTCAGAGATAAAGACCCTACTACTCTTTTGATGGCCTAGGAAATGGATATTAAAATTGACAAGAATATGCAATCTTCTGGTAAGTCAAACATTCCGGGAAACACTAGGGCCCTTATCCCTCCTAAAAAATAGGAGATTAAAGCTAAGGATTCCACAAACCACATGTAGGAGTCTTATGATAAGAAAATAAAGGACATGAATGATAGGATGGAGGCTTTATAAGCTGATTACGCAAAGATGCAAAATCGGGTAATAAAGATGGAAAGGGCTCGAACTAGTCAGAACAATTTTCCTCCTAAGGGAAATTGGGTTTAGAAGAAAGCCCTGCAAGATAAAAGGTCCCCTAATAAACTAGATCCCATGAACATGGTTGAGGAAGTCATCCCTATTGCAGAGCCTGTGAGGCTCTTCATGAAGAGTCTTCCTGCTACATGGCCCGTCAAATCTTAGAGAAGGGTCTTCTAGAGATGGGTGATAGTGAACAATATTCAAGCGAGCTTGAGTACATCAACACAGTAGGACAACTCCATCCTGTCACCACGGAAACCTAGATTCAAGCGAGAGAGTACAGTCAAGAGTATGATACAAGTGATGAAGAGTTCCTTACATTTGACATGGATGATGACTACGAGGCTTTACTAGAAGATCCAATTTTTGAAGCTTTGAGTGATGAAAATCCTCCATGCTCTCCACCTGATGACAAATATCTGGAAAGTTGGGTCCCTTTTGATATCTTTGAAACCCAACTCTTTGAAGAAGATTGTTATGATCATAAGGAGGATGAAGATAACTAGGGACTTGGTACCAGTGATGAACACTCTCTCATATTTGACATAGATGGGGGTGATCTTTTTGAGAATCCCATCTATGATATGTCCAACAAGGGGAGTGTTTGTTCAGAAATTTGTGGAAGTCCAATCTATGATGCATCCAACAAGGGGAGTGATTATTCTGAGACGTATGAAAGTTGTAAAGATGAGCAGTCATAGTTTTCATATGATCAGTCAAAGTTGTATTTGAGTATCTATAATGAGGACTTGGAGAAGAAATGCAGTGAAGAATCAGATGGGGTGCAACTAGTTGAAGTTTTTTCTCATCCATCATCTTCACATATAGATGTTCCTTATGATTTGAAGTAGTTCGAGGTTTACACATAGAGTTATCAACGGATAAGCCCTTATGATGGTGTAGTCGACCTGCCTCATCATGCCGATTTGTATATCAATCCTATCCAGTCATGGATAGAAGTAGCATGCGCGAGCACCTACCAGTTTGGAAAGAAGTTTGACGACATTATTCATGCCTATGATTTCCCATCTAGCCGGCCCATTCTGGATCATCACGCAGGTTTGCATTTTTTGAATAAAATATTCTTGATTTGGATTGTAACCAAAGACAAGGAAAAACATTTTTACATTAATAAAATGCTTAGGTGGCTACATTGGATTTTTTATTACACCTAACCTTTTTATATCATGCTTAGAGTAGGAAAATAGGCTCCTTAAATTGAGCATTTAATTTTAGCAGTTTCTTTCTGTACTTGGGAATAAATAAATTTTAATTTTTTAGTTAAGTTTTGTCATTTCTTTGAATAAAACAACTTTTGGATCGTTGCCTCTTTTTCATAAAACTTGTGCTACTGAGGTTTTCTTGTCTAGTTGAGATGTTTTTACAGGTTATATAAACCATAGATTCCGATGTTCTCGTATCCTCTCCTTGCCCAATGACTAGATCGAGCACACGTCTCGCAGTTGGAGCCAGATGTTATCCACTAATTCTGCACTTAGTGGATTTCCAGTGAGCCGCCAGTTATTGAACATGATGCATGTTCGTTTCCAGAGTTCAGAAGTTCAGAAGTTCAGAGTTAGCCAGTTTTGGCTAAGCCTTTTTTATGTTTTGTCGAAATGACCATACCCCATGGGGTTTGTAATAAAGTGTGCTAGTAGGGGAGGTCTTGAGTGGCTCAGTTCCCTTAGACTTAACAATCAAATAAGGAATTCCAAGGAGTTTTTTTCCCTTGTCAATTATTCTTTTCCTTTAGCCAAGTAATAATTGTTGAGTTTTTCTCTTGCTACCTCCAAAGATGGAATTCCTGAATTTGGCGGTTAGGCCTTGGGGGGTTATTAGAGTCCAACATTAAAATATGAACCTACTAGACACTATTGGTATGTTCTATGGTCATTTCCTAAGTCCTGGGATGTGTCAAAACTATGTCTGAAATTTATTTTATTGGATGTCATCGGATTTTTTTTTTTTTTTTTTTTTAACTATGGAAAAATAATTAAAATTTTCAATTAATTAAACCATTTTTTCTATGGTTTAATTGAAAATTTTCAGAATGTAATAATTAAGTAGTCTGGGGTGGATTTTGGCAAATAAAGACTTGTTTGCTAAGCCAAAACACTCATTTAACTCCTAGACACACTTATCCTAAGTTTCAGATGATTATTTTTCACTTAATTGAATATTTCTTCAAAATCAATAAATGAAGAATATTTAATTAAAATAATCATTAAATTATTAAATGGAGATAAAGAAAAAACTCTCCAAAATAAACCAAATTGAATAAAGTAAAGGGCTGAATGATATGGCAATCAGTATCGGAGAAGATTCCAATCATCACCAAACTAATTTGAGTCGGTATCAGAGTGTTACAGTCAACTGAGTCTTGGGATTTGCGCCTCCTCTCCTTGCATGGGAAAATTCCTCTTTGTGGTTTATTTTGAGTGGTCGGGTGATGCAAGCAAGAAAGAGGGTGAGCGCCTTGGCTAGGTGGAGGCCACCTCACCCCCTGCCATAACTCCGGAACTTAGTTGGACTACAGATCAATGCAGTCAGAGCTTTAGTCAATTATGGTCGCACCCCCTTAATCTCTCCTTAATGCTTGCGCTAGGGTTTATGAGCCCTCTCTTCTCCCTTTTTGTATAAATAAGAGGCCTTCTTCCTCATTCCAGATGGATGGAAGGAATCTCTGCCTATTGTAATGCTGCTGAGAATTTAAGTAATAAAGTTGAAGACTTTGGAGGTCTACTGTGTGCCATTGAACGAATGCTTCTGCTATGAGGTGATATTGTAAAAGCTTTGATTTTCTTTGCTAATATTGTTGATGGATCTAGCTTAGAAGGTTATTCTAAAACAAGTAGACTAAACATTTATGGTTGTTAATTTGTTTACTTGTGCTTTTCTTTCAAGAGGTAGGAAAGTAACCAACCATACTCAGTTGTATTGAGGTTCTTTTTTGTTTCTTCTTTTCATACACACTAGGTCTAATATTATTATGCAAGGATTTTCTCATAGTTTTGCAGGTCACAGATTCGAAGGAGGATTGGAACTCAACTGTCTTTTCTCTTCCCTTCAACACCTTTACAAGATTGATTTAATTTGTTGTAGGGACTCCAAAGCCATCAACAAAAGATCAAGCAAGGGCTTGAATTTTTCCATCTATCTCTTCAAACCCAATTTCTCTTTCCTTTTTGGTTACTTTGTTTAATTATGCTAATCAAGTAGATCTCGTTCTTTAAAGTTCATTCATTTAAATCTACTTGTCTTAGCATGTTAGATAGATCTAGAAGTACATTCAAAGTTTCATCATTTGACTAGATCTAGGCTAAATTTTTGGTTTCCATACTTGTAAAATTTCAAATTTTTTTATTTGATTTTTGTGCATACCATCATCATCTAAGTTTGTTTACTTGCTGTTTTTTATCAGGTCGGAGGAAAAGAGAGGGAGGTGTTGCCGAAAAATAAAGCTTGGGGCCATCAAGAGCACCCACGATCCATCTACCATCCTCCTCCTTCATTCCCCTGCTTTCCTAAGCACTTTTAGGGCCTTTTTGACCCTGTTTTCAAGGATCGAAAGGCCCTCTTCTTTTTCAAGCATTGTAACAAGTTAATAAAGAGCAAGTGGGATAAAGGCTCCCACACCCCACTTCCCCCATTTGGGGGAAGCCTGTATCGTCCTTGTTTTTTGTTTTTTCCTTTTACTTTTTTCATGCATAATAATTGTTTAGAGTATATTAGTCTTTTTGCTTTCATAAAAAGAAAACAAAATTTTGTTAGAGTAGTTTTATTTCAGTCTTACTGCTTTTGATTAATTGCTAAAAGAAAAGAAAGAACCTAAAGCCTCTTGAATCTCATTGAAAAGTGGATCAAGAGCACTCTCTATCGGAGAGGATTTATTTCATTTTTTAGCTTAGCTTTTCTGCTTTTGTTTATCATATTGTTAAGTAAAAAATGAACAAAAAATCTCTTGAATCTCATCGAAAGGTGGAACAAGAGTGCTCTCTGTTGGAGAGTTCACTTTCTAGTTTAATTCTTTTACTTTAGTTTGTTTCTTTTGTTCATAAATCTCTTGAATCTCGCCATAAGGCGAATTAAGAGTGCTCTCTGTCGGAGGGTTGTTACAATGGTTCCACTTCACCCTCAAATAAAATCGGAATAAACATTTGTGCTACGCTTGGTATGCTCTACCTAGTTAGAATACCCAGAAGCAGTCGTCGACTTTTTTAATTCTCACATTCTAAATCTATTTCAACCATAATAAAATTCTCCCTAAAGAAACCAACGAAAATCCGACGTTATTCGTTTAATAATTGAAAGTAGGCAAATTCTGCCTAGAAACGCGGGAACCACTGTACCGAGATCTTGGAAGCACAGTTAGGCTACATCTTTGTTGGTGTAGTGTTGAACACCGCTTCTGGGACTCTAGACAACCCACATGTTCTCGTACAGAGCCATTTAGACTATTTTCTGGACATATCTCCAGTACCGAAAGGTATATCTTGGAGATTTCCTTCCCCTTAATATTCAAGTCACCCATAAAACTTTACAATAAAATTTACCAAGAGGCACTTGCAAAACGATCTCAAGCACTGGTCTTATCATTTGTTTATTATCTATATGGAGTGTTGTTTTCATATATTTGTTTATTATCTATCTGGAGTATTGTTTTCATATGATGAATGCTTTACTGTGAAATTGTGATTATCAAATGGTGATGAATTTTTAATCATGTTGCAAGTATTTTCTTGGGTCTTTTTATTGCGAGTCTTTATTTAAAACTCCTAAAAAACAACCATCCCCATCACGCACCCAATTGAAATTTAAAAACTTTTTTTTCTGAGCCTTAGAAACTCTTTTTTAGGGACTACCCCCCTTGGCTTCGTTACGAGTTTGCCTAAATGGAGGAGTCGGGATCAGGTGACAGCTTTTGACTCTTTGCTTGCCTCCAAGGCCACACCTCTCTCTTCTGCGACGAGACAACCATTCGAAAGAGGCTGACGGTGTGCACATCGGCGGGAAACAAGATGAACTAATTACGCCAGCATAAATAACACGAGCTTTTATAAAATCATTCAACACATAAATTATCCAAGAAAAGCTTATACAGATAGAAAAATAAAGACCAGTGCTGATTTAAATGGAGTCACAAAATTGTATCTGTTGAAATGCTGGAGTGGATGTTTTGCAATTGTCTCTTGGTAAATTTTAAATTATTGTGGATTAATGAGTGGATTAAATTGAGGGGAAGGGGACTCTAGATATACCTGACGGTACGAGGAGTATGTCCAAAAACCTTATCTAGTGCAGTTCCACGCGAAGAATATGTGGGATGGATTGAAATCTTTGAGATGTGTCCAACACTACACCAACGAGAGTGTATCCTGACGATATCTCAAGGTCACTATCTAGTGGTTTCTGCTTCCTCTGTGAACTTTCCCCACAGCGGATTAATTATAGGAGTTGAATTTTCATCTTGGGAAGTTAATTTAAAATGAGACTAATTTAAGCTAGTAACTCACGTTGCTTTTGATGCATCAAAATGGTCGGTCGAAGCGTAACGGTGCATAGCATACACAATGGAGCCTTGGTAATTTTTAAGGATTTTAATGTGAGGCGTTTTCTTGTTTATGACATCCCCAAGAGTCTCTTTTAGGTTATAAAACCTTATTCGGGAAAGTAGGGGAGTAAATTATACGAAAAGTAAAAGAAACCAAAATAAATAAACGAAAGTTTTCCAATTAGTCCTACCATGCATCTCTTTCCCCTTTCGGGTAACTCAGGAAGTCGTGGAGTTAGTATTTGTATTACTTTGACAAATAAATGATGTAACAAATGTAAAAATTATCAAAGTATACCAATCTGCAAAGAAAATTTAACTAAAAAACAAGTCACGAAAATGGCATTGATGCGAACCCCCTAGGGGAGATGGGGAGTGGGCTCTAAAGAGCCTATTAAAATAAACTTTATTATGTGGTTACAAGATGATAAATAAAAATGCACTTTGGTCTTTGTTATGTGGGATCCAAAGGCATACAAATTTGCGTAAAATTGACTAAAAGTGAAATGGGAAGATGGGGAGGCCTCGAATGGCTCAAATCTTCGAAAATTGGCCAACACTTCCCTCTCTTTTACCGTCAAACCTGCAAAAACAACGACTTATTAAATCCAAAAGATGCAAAAAAATACTTTACGAGTGTCTTTGAACATCTAAAAAAAATTCCAAAGTTAAAATTTTGATAAAGATGCGAAAATAACCAAGGAAAGCAAGCTTTCCTTAGGATCTTGGCTTGCTTTTTGGGAAGCCGATATGATTATGCACTTAGATGCCAAATTTAACTTAAAAGTGTAAATTTTTCTTTAAATTTTACTCTAGGGCTAAACAGTATATTTAATTTGTTACCGGAAGACCACACATGAATTTCTTTACTAGTATTGCAACAGAATAAAAAAAAAAAGAGAAACATTCACAACATCACATCACAATATAAACACTATTATTTTGGGTATGGAAACTCCCAGAAAAACCTAGGATGGGAAAACCGGTGCAGCAGTTAGATATGTAATTTATATTATCAAGATATGGCACTTTTACAACCAGCAAGCAAAATACACCCAACCTGGGAAACTGAAAACCTCAGCAAAATCACTGAGCAACCCGGCAGCAAAGCACTGCCACTTTGCGCAGCTGTACAACCTAGTTGTACGACCCTGCGTCAGCAGTATGGCCTACTGTATAGAATCCATACAGTTGCTGACATCAGCAGTACGGATCTGTATGGTACTGTACGGCAGCTGTACGACACTCTTGCTGCTTGTGACGCTGATTCTTTGTGCGATATGTACGGTCATTGCTCAACCTAGTGAAACTGTCGGGAAGCTGCTCCTCTGTCTTTTCTGCAAACTCCTCCGTCTGACTTCTCTCTGTCTGTATCCTGTCTGTGTACGTGTCCTCTCTACCAAATGTCCTTTTAACTTTATATGCTAAGCGAAAACCCTAACCCTCAATATGGATCTATGGATGAGATCCTTTAGTGAGAATCAATAGCCAAGATTAGATTAGTCATTTATTTAAATAATTCACTTTTCACTTTATAAAAGTGATTCCATTCAAGTCAAAATCAAATTAGAATAATTAAAGTATTTTCCTAAGTCAAAACTTAGGAAAATTACTTTCATAGATTTGGCTTCCGTTTTAATGTCTCTCTAGCATGCCAGGTCACATGCAATGCTAGAAGACCATCCTTGTTGTTGTTTTCTAACAATCCCTCTCAACGAGGAAGGCATTCAGCAACAACCCCAACTTATCTCTGAACTTCACAAAACTGTGTTTGCAAACTTCCTTGGTAAAAATGTCCGCCACCTTCTCATTTGTCTGTATGTACTCCAACCGAATGGTTCCTTTTTGTACACAGTTCCTGATGCCTATGTGTTTGCTCCATCATGGAACACTAGATTTTCAGATAGCATGATGCCAATCTGATTGTCACAGTGAATTGCTGTAGCCTCTAGCTCACACTCAAACAACCCCGAAAGGAACTTCCTTAGCCACATACCCTCACAAGAAGCCATGCTAGCTGTCATGTACTCAGCCTCTGTCAAGCTCAATGAAACTGACTTTTGCTTCTTACTAAACCAAGAGACAACCCCTGATCCAAGCCTAAAGCAGCAACCTGAATTGCTCTTCCGGTCCTCTACACATCCTACCCAGTCAACATCCATAATCCTGCTAACTGTACACATCCCCTGCGCTCATAAACCAATCCATACTCCACTATACCTTTGATGTAGCAAAGTATGTGCTTCGCAGTCGTCCAATGCACTCTTCAAGGTTCCACCATGAACTGACTCAAAGAGTTGACTGCAAAGCTAATGTCTGGTCGTGTGTTGACCAGATACATGAGCGATCTGATAAGTTGGCGATACAATGTAGGATCAAATCTATATAAACCTGATACATCAATCTTTCTCTAGTTGGAAACTAGAGGTATGGCCATAGGCTTGCAGTCCACCATCCTAAATCTCTTCAAGATCTCCACTGCATACTTTCCCTATCCAGTGAAGAAGCACCCGTCTCTCAGCCAAACCTCCAATCCTAGGAAGTAATGCATCAACCCAAGGTCTTTCATCTCAAACTCAACTGCAAGGTTGGACTTGCAATCGCCAATCAACCTCTCATCTCCTATAAGAAATAGATCATATACATATAAGACCAGTATGAGAGGCACCTCACTTGTCAAGAAGTACAGGTTGTGGTTAGCCTCACTTTGCTGAAATCCCATCTCCCGTAGATAGTTGTCTATCCTCGAGTACCATGCTCGAGGTGCCTGCTTGAGCCCATAAAGAGCTCTATGTAGCCTGCATACATGCATCTCCCTGTTCTCCACATCAAACCTCTCTGGCTGCTCAATATATACCTCCTCCTCTATCACTCCGTTGAGGAAGGAAGTCTTGACATCCATCTGATGGATTCGCCAATCCATCATTGCTGCTAAAGAGATAATGGTTTGAATAGAAGAATACCTGGCAACAAGGATGAAGGTCTCCTCATAGTCAATACCTTCCTTTTGTGAAAACCCCTTAGTCACGAAGTGCGTCTTGTACTTCTCCACGTTTCTATCTGCTGCATGTTTCACCTTGTAGATCCATCTGGATCCCACCACCTTTTAACCTTTTCGCCTCGACACAACCTACCATACTTGATTCTTCATGATTGGGTCATACTCCTCAACCATGGCCTCCTGCCACACATCATGTTGTACAGCCTCCTCGAACCTAGAAAGTTCAGAGTAAATCAACTCTATCATCAGTGCCATATAACTGAGTCTCTTTGGTTGTTTGCTTTGCCTCATAAAGCTTTGTGGAGGATCAACCTGCCTGGAATCATGAATTGAGGACCTAAACCACTTGGGCCTTGGCCTAGTGTCTTCCTGCTGCGGCTGCTGGATATTTGTCTCTTGCTGTACTTCATCCTCCAAGTCAATGACTGAAGGATCTTGTCCACCTGACTCTCTCTGACTACCAGAACGTGTGCCCTGTGTCTGTAAATGTACCTGTACATCTGGCTCCTCCAACTTGACCCCTGAAACCTGTGCTGGCTGCTCCCTTGCCGGTAAGTCAATAGATCTCCACAAGGCCCTGTCCTCATTAAACTGGACATCCCTGCTCACAATGATCCTCTTGCGAGTAGGAATGTATACTTTATATGCCTTCGAAGTATCGATGTACCTAACAAGCAACCGCTTCTCTCCAAAAGGGTCCAGCTTTTTCCTAGTATTAGCATGAACATGACAATAGCAGACACTCCCAAATATGCGAATATGGCTCACATCTGGTCTAGTGCCTGTGAATACCTCCTCGGGTGTCTTCCTCCCCAACGCTGTGTGGGGACACTTGTTCTAAATGTATACTGCAGTCCTGTATGCCTCGACCCAAAGGAATAGTGGTAATCCCTAATCAAATAGCATGGCCTTAGCCGCTCCTACTATAGTCTTGTTCTTTCTCTCCGGCACTCCATTCTGCTACGGGGTATGAGGCACGGTGTGCTCCTTCCTGATCCCCTCTGCCGAACAATACTCCAAGAACTCATTGGAGGTGTACTCTCCCCCATTGTCCGTTTTCAAAACACGGATCTTCCTTCCTGTTTGGTTCTCAATGAGAGTCCTGAACTCCTGAAACTTCTCAAAGACCTCTGACTTGGCCTTCAGGAAATAAATCCAGGTCTTCCTGGAATAGTCATCAATGAAGGTAACGCAGTAACTATAACCACTGAAAGAATGGACACTCATAGGTCCGCAAACATCCGAATGGACTAAGTCCAAGGGATCCTAAGACTTGTGTTCAATATGTGGGAAATGCTTCCTGATGTTCTTCCCCAAAGCACAACCCTTGTAGTGGTTATGCTTCTCCTCATGTACATGAGGAACTCTAATGACTGCCTGTCTCAAGCGCCTCGGTGCTCCATGGTTTAAGTGTGCCATCCTCTTATGCCACCACTCACCCTGACTGCTGCCACTGCTGACTGGAGCCTTTGCAGACGCAAAGTGTAGTCTATACACCTTCCCGCTCCTGATCCCAATCACCCAATCCAAGATCCTATCTAACCCCTTGGGCCTGATATACACTCTATGGTCTCGAAACTTCACTTGAAATCCCTTGTCCTCTAGAGTGGAGACTGATATGAGGTTCTTGGTTAACCCCGAAACATATAACACGTCAGCAAAACTGAAGGGTTTTCCAGACTCCCTCTGAAATGAAACAGTGCCAACTCCTTGTGCCTGATACTACACATCATCAGCCAGCTCAACGTGGATACCTGTTCCACCCTCCTGCAAGTCCTTGAAGAACCTATTGTCGCCTTTCATACACCTGGGGAGGAACGTGGCATAAATCTTCAAGCCACTCGGTGGGTCCTTGTGGGCAAGTCTCGAGTCAAGGTTGTCACCTTGTTCTTGACTTCTTCGTTTAGGACAACTTCTAACAAAGCCAAGGGGGGTAGACCCTACTTAGTTGCAATGCTGTTAAGGCTTAGTGTTATGGTGATGACTTAGTTGTTTAGGAGTTTTGAAAATAGATAAACAAATGAACAAGATACTTGCAATGGAAATATTTAAATCACAACAGTATATAGATTAATGTATGATATATTAAAGCACATAGAAGCAGATGATTCTAAAATGTAAAGAACAAGTGCCAAAATAGAGTCCACGGATAAAAGATGTTGTTGTACTGCTGAAATAAAAGTTTTGCAAGTGCTCTTGGTTAGTTTAAGTTAATGTGGAGATGAGCTGATTAACTTATGGGGGGAAGGGAACTCTAGATATACCCTAGGGTACGAGGAGTATGTCCAAAACCATTATCCAATGCGTCTCCCCGCAAGGAATATGTGAGCTGGCTGGAGTCTCGGAGATGTGTTCAACACTATACCAACAAGGGTGTAGCCTAACGGTGTCTCGAGGTCGCTACCCATTTGTTCTCGCTTCCATTGTGGGTTTTTCCACCGCAATGGATTAACTCGAGGCATTGGATTTTCTCTTGGGAGGATAATTAAAAAGTGAGGACTAATTAAAGCTAGTCATCCACGTTGCTTTTGATGCAGTCAACTGTTCGGACGAATTGCAGCGGTGCAGAGAATACACAATAGAGTCTAAAGGATTTTAAAGATTTTATGAATAGTTTTGTTTGTTGAAAAAAAAAAGGCGACCTCCAAGAATCTCTTTCAGTTTGTTACCAACTATTTTGTACAATAGTTGAACTTTCTATTGAGCCGCTAGTTATTGAACATGATGCATGTTCGTTTCTAGAGTTCAGAAGTTCAGTTTGTTCCAGAGTTAGCCAGTTTTGGCTAGCCTTTTATATTTTTTGTCGAAATGACCAAACCCCATGGGGTTTGTAATAAAGTGTGTTAGTAGGGGGGTCTTGAGTGGCTCCATTCCCTTAGACTTTACAATCAAATAGGGTATTCCAAGGAGTTTTTTCTCTTGTCGATTATTCTTTGCCTTTAGCCGAGTAATAATCGATGAGTTTTTCTCTTGCTACCTCCAAAGCTGGAATGCCCCAATTTGGTGGTTAGTCCTTGGGGGGTTATTAGAGTCCAACATTAAAATATGAACCTACTAGACACTATTGGTATGTTCTATGGTCATTTCCTCGGTCCCGGGATGTGTTAAAACTATGTCCAAAAAAAATTTTAGTGGACGTCCTCGGATTTTTGATTTTTGATTTTTAGACTATTGAAAAATAATTAAAATTTTCAATTAATTAAACCATTTTTCCTATGGTTTAATTGAAAATTTTTAAAAATGTAATAATTAAGTGGTCTGGGGGTGGATTTTGGCAAGTGAATACTTGTTTTCTAAGCCAAAACATTCATTTAACCCCTAGACACACTTATCCTAAGTTTCGGATGATTATTTTGCACTTAATTGAATATTTCCTCAAAATCAATAAATGAGGAATATTTAATTAAAATAATCATAAAAATATTAAATGGAAATAAATAAAAAACTCTCCAAAATCACCCAAATTGAATAAAGTAAAGGGCTATTTAACTCAACAAAGGGCATATGGGAAGATTCCAATCATCACCAAACTGATTTGAGTCAGTATCGGAGCTCAACAGTTAACTATGTCTTGGGATTTGTGCCTCCTTCACTTTGCATGGGTGAATTCCTCCTTTCGCAAGTTTTTATTGGACGGGTGGTAATTCCAAGGAGACTGGGTGGGGCGCCTTGTTAGGTTTTTAGTAGTTATACAAGATCTAAAACATTTAGCATCATAACATCATAACCATAAGCAAATGATCACTGAAAGAAAGACAAATGCAACAACACAAGAGAACACAAAGATTTTCCTCGGGGAAACCACAAGGGAGAAAACCCCGCAAAACTTCCTCAGTATAGAATTCGACCAAGACAATGTAAAACTTCAGACAACAGCTTCCTCCTTCTTTTTGGTGCGCTACCACTTTTCTCTCTTACTAAGAACAGCCTGAGTGAGTGAGTACAAATGAAGGGAGGCACCTCCTATTTATATTCTTCTGTTGACTTGACCTCTAACTTAGTGGGGCCGACTTCACTAGCTCCTAGGGTCGACTTGTCCAACTGGACATTACAAATAGCATTTATTATAACGACACTTGGGTACTAATGACCCGACTTACATACAGAGAGTTACATTGCTTCTTTTAATGACTTTGACAAGACTAAACTCATCTCCCTAGGGAGGAATATAACATTACTTGGAATATCTTTCGAAGTTACAATAAAATTAACACGGCTTTCCTGGGTGGAGGCCACCTCACCCTAGTCTCATCTACCAGAGCTCATTTTAGCTTCAGTTTTGTGTAGTTGAAGCCCCAGCTACTAGTGGTTGTGCCCTCTCTCCTCATGCTTGCGCTAGGGTTAGGGTAGCCCTTCTATTTTTGTATAAATACAAGACCTTCTTCCTCATTTGGAATGGAAGCAAGGAACCTCTGCTCTTGTAATGCTCTGTAATTGTTTATGAATAAAAGTGAAGACTTTGGAGGTCCATCGCGTGCAAGATATTTTTTCATGGTGAATGCTTGTGCTTCATGTGGTGATATTAGCTTAGTTTTATTTCTTCATATTCAAATTATGGTATCATTTTTAGCTTAAGAAGGCTATATCTAGTCCATAGAGTAGGCATTTGAGGTTTTCAAGTTGCTTACTTGTGTTTAACTAGCTAAGATTGGAAAGTAGCAAGTTGTAGTCAATAACTAGTGTTCTTTTCACCTTATTTATGTACCCTGGATTTGATCCCTTTTTGTTTGAGGTTTTATAGCTTTGCAGATCGCCACAAGTGAAGGAGAACTCGGAGCTCGGTTGCTTCCTCTTTCTCTTCATTCCTTCCTGTTTAAGATCTAATGCTTCTTGTGCCGCGAGATCTCTTCATTCTTCACTACATTCACGCTGGAGCTTGAGATCCTTCTTTCTTCAAGCAAATCTTTCCCTCTCTCTTGGTTACTTTATTACTGCAAGTAAAATAAAATCATAAGCGTTTATCATTCGTCTTTACACGCATTTGTTTAGATCTAAAATATCGCAAGTTTTCATCTCTAAATATTAGATCTAAATCACTAGTTTCTTTCGTACTTAAAAATCCCAATTTTTTCCATTTTTACAAGTACTGAAGTAGTGTATTTTGTATGTATTTTTAAAGCATTAACCCACTAATTTGGCATTCAAAGCTTGTTGGTTTTTAGCAGGTCTATGGAAAAAGAGAGAGAGATACTGCCGAAGTTTTGAGTATTAAGCCATCCAGAGCACCCATACTCAATTCCACCTCCCCCCTCTTCTTTCCCCTTCTTTCCCAGGCAGTTTTTTAGGCCTTTTTGACCCTTTCTTCAAGGATCAAAAGGCCCTCTTTCTCTACAACCATTGTAACAAGTTAATAAAGAGCAAGTGGGATAAAGGCTCCCACACCCCACTTCCCCCATTTGGCGGAAGCCTGTATCGTCATTTTTTCTTCTTCTGTTTTTTGCTTTTTACATGCATAATAATTGTTTAGAGTAGATTAGTCTTTTTGTTTTCACAGAAAGAAGAACTTTATTTGTATGGTTTTATTTCAGTCTTATTGCTTTCATTTAATTGCTAAAAGAAAAAGAAGGAATCCAAAGTTTCTTGAATCTCACTAAAAAAGTGGATCAACAGCACTCTCAATCGG